>JAAAKQ030489400.1:0-21544 GCA_010016005.3 Zanna intricata
AGACAGACTTATAGGCCACATATTAAGGCACCCTGGAATAATCGCTTTGATATTGGAAGGACAGGTAGATGAGAAAATTGTGCAGGCAGGAAACGGTTGGAATATGTAAAACAGATTGTTAGGGATGTAGGATGTAGGAAGTATAACAAAATGAAACGACTGGCACTTGATAGGGAATCTTGGAGAGCTGCATCAAACCAGTCAAATGACTGAATACAAAAAAAAATGTCAAATTAATATTTTTAATGTATTATCATTTTGTGATAGGGCAAATGGAAAAATAGAAAATTTTAAGTGTATGTATCCAATAAATTTCCTATGTAAAATAATAATTCTTGATTGAAGTTTACTTATAAAATAAAAATGAGCATAAATATTTTCAAGATGTAACATAAAATTATTCCTGAAATACTGGGGAATGGCGATGGCGACTTTAAAAAAAGGTTCCTCATTAAATTAATTTTCACTATTCTTTGGTAGGAATAACTTACTGTTCTTAATCTTGGTACTTAACAGGTTTTAATCATGGCTATCTGGTTTTATATGAAATTTAAGTTAATTTTTGTTTTGTAATTCTGAAAAACTTGCAGTAAGTAGAAACATAACTGCAAGTTGTATTTACAAGTTTGAAAATCATAAAATAAAATGTCAGAAAAAAAATGTGTACTTATGTAATAAGTAAGTATAATAAGTACAAATTTGTAATGAAAAAGTGTACAAATATCAATCAGGAAGTACAGTGTGATAAATATAACATTTAAGCAACACTGCAGCTTGATGTATATAAGGCTATTATAAATATCAGCATCCCTGTTAAAGGTAATTATCAAAATTTATTTGACAAAATGCTTAGTTGGTTAAAAATAAAACAATATTAGCCTGTGCACAAATTATACCTCAAACTTCAGACTTTGTATGCTACTGACTATTGAACGTTAAATGGTTTGGAAATGTTAGTAATATATACATTTATTACGAGGGTAAAAGAAAATTAAGAAAGCTTTATACTTGAATACATAAAATATGCTTATTTCTAAAATTTAACCCCAGTCAACTTTTATGAATTTGGTCAAATTTTTAAACCTCTTTCTGGAAAAAAAATAAAGTTGTTCCAGTTTTGCACATTTCTATGACCTTCTTATCAAAACAAAAATATTCCCTTGCAGCTTTTCTTTTAGTTGGTCATAAACATGATAAGGACTGTATGGTGGATGGTCCAACATCTGAAAAGCACGATCTTAAAGACAAAGGACTGTTTTGTTACCCTGAAGGAAAAATTACAATTTCTGAAACTTTACCATATATTTTGGACTTGACATTTGCCCTAACTGATGTAGCTCTCAATAATTTTAATTATTCACCTTCAGATGTGAAATTAATCAAAATTCAAACTTCTATATCCGACAATATTGTGATCATGAACTTTCCTGTAATTATGTGAGTTTTAAATTTTGCTGAAGAAGTTGAAGGATATTTCCAGGTTAAACTTTGTTGCTTATTCCCAGGTTCTAAGAAATGGATTCATGTCTCATGATTAATACATTGTCTTGGTTATTAATACATCAGAAATTCTTCATCATCTTTATGTTTCAAAAGCTTCTGGAAAATTTTAAAACAAGTCTGTCAATTGACAAAGAATACAAATGAGGATAGACTTTTGGAAATTTCAAAGAATTGTGGACGATTGAAAATGCTGAGCTATGGTTTTCATTAAACTTACTTGTACTTCATCATAGAAAATTGTGAATTATTTCTATAACTGCTCAATATTATCATTGCTACTTTTCTGTTATCTCAGAGAGAAATTTCACTTTTGTTAGAACAATCATCCATTTGTAGAGCCCGTTTCCATTCACTATATTTGTATCACTGCTTTATTCTAAGGATAATCATCTCTACTGGTTTCACCAATTCTGAATAGAGAAAACATATCACTGCTCACACTTCTTACTCATTGCAATCAGATAGAAGGGGGTACCTATTTTAAATACAACCAAAAACAAAAAAAAAAAAAATTTCCAATGAACAGATATGAGATTATGATTTATAATTCTGTAGTAAAGCAGTCAGTGTTGGAAAGGAAATTAAAATTTCCCTTTACTTTTTGACTTTCTCTCATATTTTTAGTTTACATTTTTCTTTTTTGGAAAATGTTCCATATAAAGAAAGTTCATTAACAAAAATGTTAAAAAAACAACACTTACAACTGTTCACCATGTGGTTAAAAAGGATTTACACAAGAGAAGTTATAAGTTCTGGACTTTTGATGATATAATTTTAAATTTTGTTAATTCTAGGAAATCGTTAAAAACAAGTTTTACTGTTACAGCAGTATTTTTATTAATAAATGCATATTTCAAGAAAATAATTAACTACATATATATGTTAACACATTTTTTTTTAATTTTATTAAAAATAAATTACTTAAGGAAATTGTGATATTACAAAATTAGATACAGAATGAAAACTGAAACTAACTGAACACAAAAAAAAATTTTTTATTCATTCATATGTTAATCTGAAAGACCGTTCATTTTCACGTCTATGAATATCATGCAGTTTTGAAACTTCATCTAACTTATTCTGAATCTGTAATATATGTTCATCAATCCATTGCAGGGAATTCATATGTGCATTGAGAATTCTTCCAATCTGGACAATCTGTGAACAGTCACAATGCATACATTCTTTAAATGCATTAAATAAAGTATAATAAAATATGTCAAATTATGTGGCTAGAATAACTATGAATAACTTATATGACATCATTATCACAGATTATCTCCTTTCAGTTTTTAACACTTTATATGAGTGTGGTATATACGGTTTTATTTCAGCAAATATTCACAAAAAGGAAACTCAACAACTGTACAGGAACTTCAAATTAATTAACTTAAAAGTATTAACATATTTATATATAAATTTATAAATATACAAATCACAGCTCAGTAAAGCTGACCAGATAAATCTACAAGGAATCTATAAATTAAAGACCTCTGGGAAATTTCTACTCTTAAGGTTGGCCGTTCAAGGCCACACCAGTAATATACACACTGCATTGTTGTCTGTAAGTTGTCGTATTGTAGTATCTTAGATTACATATGAGTTAGTGCGTTATAAAATAAATAAGAAAATTGATGTTGCAGCCGACTGTGAAATACATAGATCATACATTTTTTAAACCATGAAAATGTTAAGCTGGTTGAAATTCATAGGCAGTCTGTTGCTGAGTACGGTGATAATGTAATGAATAAAAGAAACACCCGAAAATGGTATGAAAGGTTTAGAAATAACAGAATTAATTAATGTGCACAATGAAGAACATATGAAGAGGCCCTCAATAATCACCGAGGACATGTTGAAACACATCAATAATGAAATCAGAAAAGATCGTCCCTCAACAATTTCTGACCTGGCCCTTTTTTTACTTATGTTTCAAGAACTGTTACTGGGAGCTTTATTTATGATTGATTGTTTCGGCTTTAGAAAGGTGCACATTGGGTGCTGCATGTCCTAAAGGAAAACGTCACAAAAAATCTGAATGGGATATGCTTTGGAATTTTTGATGCGCTACTCAGAAAAACATGATGAGTTCCTTTTTGTTACTGTGATGAAACATGGATTTCGTATTACATGCCAGAAAGAAAACAACAGTCAACTGACTGGGGTCATCCTCATTCACTAACCAGACCGACAAAAGTTTGGACAGAATCCAAAAGACCACAGGCATTTGGATGCAAACTGATGGTCGCAGTCTTTTGGTATCAATTTGCTGATTTCATGCTACGTGGAACAACCATAAATGCAGACGCCTACTGCAAAACTATGTTAGGACGCACCATTCAAAATCCGTGACATCAGCGGCTGACCAACAGCATTGTCTTGCTGCATGATAATGGAAAATTTACGATTATCCGCATTTAGTCCAGACATAGTTCCTTCTTGATACCATTTGAGAGTTTGGAAGAATTTTTGAGTGATAACCTATTCACTGCTGACAATGAACTTAAAATTGCTGTTAATTAGTGGCTAAATGTCTTAATTAATGTGGGGATTATACAGAGAAGTAGTATAAAGTATGTAGTTTAAGAAAAATAAAAAATATTTGTAAAGTTTTCAGAATAAATCTTTTTTACAATGAAACTGTCTTTACTTTACAGATAACCTCTTGTATGTAATAATTAAAACAAATGCATAGATATACTTGAAAAGAGGTAGCCAATATAATACAATAAAAATAAAATTTGACTGCGTTTTCAATGTACTATAAAACACCTTAGTCCCAAAGTAATCAAGTAGGTACAAAATTCAAGTTTTATATATTATTATATCTGACCAATACATACTAAATAAGCAATAACTACTTACTGGATCAGTACTATCCTGCGTCTTGCTAGATTCGTTAAGGTGTTCAATAATTTCTTTTAAATCTTCAGACATCTGTTTTAATTGTGTATCCATATTTTCAGCCATATGGTACCTGAAAAATAAAAAATTCTTAAAGAAATTGTGAAAATTCTAATTGCACTAAATCTTGTTAATTCAATTAGAACTATAAAAATATTATATTTAAAATAATATTTTTTTCATTGATAAGCAACAGGCTCTGCGTACATGCTTTATTTTTTTTGTACTATTCTTTTTTTTTTGGCAAAATTTACACTGAATTATAGTGATACTACATTGAGATCTTTGCTGATAATACAATTATATAAGTTGAAATTAAACAATCATGTAAAGAAAAAAAATTGTTTCCATTATGTAAAACCGATTGAAAAGTTATTTATTTTGTGTATTTCATGTAACCTACCTTTCAGGCAAAAACTTTAATTTATAAATAATTTAGTTTAAACAACCTTTTAAAAAATAATTAATTACTTTCTTTTCCTCCAAAGAAAGACAATGAATTAAAGAAAAAAAATATCTTATATGACACTACATGACTTCCTCGTACAAAAATCCAAAAATACAATTATAAATTAATTATACAATTATTTAATCCAATAATACAATTCTAAACTATAATTTTCAATTAATATTAAATAATCAGATGTTTCACCAAATCTATTACATACACACATATATAATAATGCCTATTAAATTACATATACACATTTTTAAAAGCTCATAAACTTTTATTTCACTAATAACTTCGGAATTTTTTTAATTTGTTTTTTTATTGTTATAGATTATTTATTGAAAAACTCTTTCTACAATGAACTTTTTTTCTCATCTGGAAGTCCCGGGTTCAAATCCCGGTCAGGCATAGCATTTTCATACATGCTACAAATCACTCAACTTCACCTCAGAAATACCTAATGTGGTCCCGAAGCGAAAAAAATCACAGGTTAATAATTATTAATAAATCAATACATTTAAATAAAAAAAAAGTAAGAAAAAAGAAAAAGGAGATGTCTGATTTGAACTAATGTGCTTTCCCTTGTAAGATCCAAATATTTCATTTATTAAAATCTTATTTCGCTATAACTCTGGAACCAATGAAAATAAGTACCACTTATGATATATCATTAAAAAGTTCTCAAAGAGGGCTTTATTATTGCTGTTAAGAAAAAGTCCAAAATCCGATTTTTTTTAATTTTTGGACACATCTGGTTTAGTATATTGCAATCAAAAGGGGAGGTGCACAATTAAATCTTACTATAGTCCTAAATCCAACATTTCAACATCCTATGGTTAATCATTTTTGAGTTATGAGAGATATATACACACACAAAACCTTATCAACTGATGTGCACGTCAAAACTAGTCAAAATGGATATTTCCATTGAAATCTGAAAACCAAACTTTTTCGCAATTACAATACTTCCTTGAACAAATGAGGAAGAAAGCAATATTTTGTAAAATATTTTTCCTGTAACTTTATAATAATTTCTGATAAAATTATCACGAAAGGATTTGAAAGTAGATTTTAAACATCTAAAGTATACTTTTAAATATAAACCAATAAAATATTGAGAAAATAAAAACAATTTCCTGTACAAGGGGACAACATAAATTACTATTAGAAAGTATCTTTTAAATAAATGTATACTATCAGAAAGTATTTTTTTAAAAACGAAATTATTTCCTGAAATGAAATAAGAAAAAAATTGATAAGTAGTGCATTTTAAAACAAACTCTTTGTGATTCTAATAACAAATATACGTATTCAATAGAAAAGTTGAGATAACACTGTCCCGTCATATGTAAAATATTAAAGGATACAAAAGAACAATGAGGCGCAGATTCTTAGCCAAAAGACAGATTACAATCTTTGAAAAATATTTTTTTTTTTTTGCAATTTACACTACTTGCGCTACAAAAACATTAATTCTTAGTATTAGATAAATATTTTCAAACTGTACGCAGTAGTTATTTTTTGTATCATGTTAGTGTGACCTTGGACAATGTTTTGTGAGGAATGAGGGGACTTGCTTAGCTGCACATGGCAAGAACTCAGTTCGCAATGAATCTTAATTAAGCACTGATAAATACTTTCTTACAGGTATCCTTAGAATAACATCTTAAGATAAATTGTGTTGAAAACTATCACTGATAATTTGAGGTATCCATACCAAACAAACAAAATAATATGGTTAAATAAAATGATCTTCTTTACAAGAAGTATATTATAAACAGAGATGAGGAGGTCAAATGATATTATTATTGACTACTTAACTGATAGATCTGAGATGGTTCTCTTTATGTTCTCATAAATAAATAAATCATTTTCTAAGTGAATGCACCATGTTTTGTAATAAAATAAATTTAAAAATATAACAATCTGAAAAAAAAATAAACACCAATATTGTTCTTCTTTTCAATTTTCTTTTTAATTCTGAACCAAATTAGTTAGAACTTAAGGAAGAGTTTAATACCCTGTATTATTTTTTACTTTTGGTGAATTTTTTGAAGTTATTATTTGATTTTACTCATAAATATATAATATAAATTCCAAATGAATGACTTCCAATATCTCTTGAGATATTCTGAGAAAATACTTGTGTTCATAGTATTTTTAATTTATTAATATGTAATACTAAATAAGATTGTAAATTAAAAAAAAAAAAAAAGAATGAATAAAAAGACTTACATATGTTCACGTTGAGGATCTATGTTCACAGGAGTAGATGCAAGTTCTTTTTCAAGAGGTGTCAGACATTCCTCTAACTCACGCTGTTGAGCAAGAATAAAATCAAGTTCATAATCTAGCTGTTGCTGTTGCAATTTAACATTGTCAACAGAACTGTTCAGTTCTACTATCTAAAACAAAGATAAAAAAAAAAACAGAAAAAGATATTAATTTACATCAGTCCAGTAATGGCAATGGAGTTGCGTTGTTATTAAAATTTTGTGGTTGTCAGTGTGTTTATGTTTTCTAAATTTTTGAAGTTTTTATTTATTTTTTTTTTTTTTTAGGTTTTTCTTTTACTGTGTTTTGGTGGTCGAGTTATTTTTTTTAAAATAAAATATATACTCGCTTAAATATTAAATTACAGTTTTCCTTGTTATGTACTGGAGAAAACTGGTAACTGTATAAGAATAATAAAGTAATCTATTGAGACACATTTCAATATTTAAAATTCATTAAATATAAATTAATAAAAAATAAATTTATGTTTGGTAATCTTTTAAATAAAACTGTTATTAAAAATGTAATTAAAAACTGCTTAGACAACAATTATAATGTCAGAAATTGACTGTCATCTATTGCTATTTCTAAAAAAAAAAAAAAAAAGAAAACATAAAAACATAACTATTACATAAAATAAAATTAGAAAATACTGCTTTGAACATTCCAAGCTGAAAGTAAACAGTTAAATTACATTCTAAACCACTAAACCTCGATTTGGAGTGGCAGAAATGGCTAGATGATTAACAATTAAAATGCGTCTCTAGTTTTACATTAATTTTTTATAATGTAAATAATTTTTTAAGTGTTTTTCTCTTTGAAAATTTATTAAATTAAGATATTATTACCTGTTAAAGTGAATGTTGCATGTTTTAAAATACAATGAAAGTCTGCTACTTGCCATACATTAAATTTCATCATTTGTTAAACAACAACCCACAGAAATCTATCATGATTACAGAAGTAACAAGCTATAGAAACTTACAACTGAACACACCTACATAATGTTTATATTTTTTTCATTTGATAATACACAATAAACAATCAAGTATGAGTATGACAGTTTGATTTTGAGAATACATATTGTATTTAATAGAACAAGTACTTTCATTGTGTATATCATTTTTCAAAGTATATTTGATCATGATTAGAAGAAATCAACTTGATGGAAATTTAATCTCTTACCTGTTTTTGAAAAGATAACTCATCGTTAACTAACTTGATAAAAATTACTCTTGATGAAATAATTTGTCTGTTTTATTCTGTTTTTGATGAGTTACAGAAATGTGTGCAAGTCCAGTTCCATTTTTACTGTAATTTAATGATGAAACACTAGTAGCATATCAGTTCTGTATTCTATATGTCTTGTTTTGTATCCTTCTGAACAGTTGTTCAGCTGATACATATCAGTTCTGTATTCTATATGTCTTGTTTTGTATCCTTCTGAACAGTTGTTACTATGCATTTGATTTTGTCATTTTGATCATTTCTTAACTTGTGTTTGTGTTAGTTTTATTATCTCTTTGTATTAACAATCTTTGTGCTATTATTTGAATTACTTACTAGTGTTTTACAATACATAGTCCGTCTCATAGAAAAGGTGATTAATGTGAAATAAAATACATGCTTATTTTTAGTTTCTATGACCTTTTATTCAAAATAGGTTTCTTGTGAGTCAATACAAAACTGGAAGCTTTGGAAAAATAGTTCGAAACAATTCTGATACTCAACCTTTGAAACTGTCAGCAGTACCATGGTAGTACTGCTGACCCTCTGGATTCTGAAATTGTGTCAAAACACTTTTTTTCATTGCCACTTTCAATTTTGGAAATAACCAGAAGTCACACAGATAAATAAGGAGGATGTTCAAAGACCACAATACATTTCTGAGCCAAGAAATTGTGTATGAACTTGCTCTTGTGCTCCGAAGCATTGTCATGCAACAAACACCATGTTGCTTGATTCCAGTATTCGGTCGAACCCAAACCATCCTCACCCATAAAAAGATTTAAAACACCCAATTAGTAATCAAAAAGATTGCAGAATGGAACACTGCAGAGTCAATCTTTTTGATTGTCAGCAAGCAAGTTGGGCA
Source organism: Zanna intricata (assembly GCA_010016005.3). Lineage (NCBI taxonomy): Eukaryota > Metazoa > Arthropoda > Insecta > Hemiptera > Fulgoridae > Zanna > Zanna intricata. Next base: position 9,228 of record JAAAKQ030489400.1, read on the forward strand.
CAAAGCGACAACAGATCTTCTTCTTCCCAAATTTTCAGTTACAGCGTGATGCACAGTTGTTTTAGGAATTACAGTGGTCTTCTCAATTTACCTAATAGATGCACAACGATCATTTCTAAGAATTTCAGCAACTTTTTGAACATTTTCTTCTACTCGAAATGGCAATGAGGCTCCTAGAAGTGGATCATCTTCAATGCTTTCTCTACCATCACAAAACCTAGCATACCACTTAAAAACATTTTTATGATTCATTGCTTCACTATTATAAATAGTTTGTATCATTTTAAAAGTGTCTGTGGCACTTTTACCCAATTTAAAACAAAACTTCAAAACAAAAATGTTTGCATGTTGCTCCATTTTTCCTTTCACGTGTTACGTTTTGTAAGTTCAAAACATACTGTTAAAAGTTTTGGTTATTACGAGCAATCTTGAAAGCCAGTGCTGCTAAATTTAAAATGGTAGGTAGTCGAAATACCACACTATTTAGTTAATTCACCCACAGATTGCATTAATAGTTACGCAAATATTAAATCAGTCATACTGATTTAATATTAATGTGGGATGAGCTGTTATTATTAGATATTGTTAAGTATTAATTATTAGCCGGCCTCCGTGGCACAAGTGGTAGCGTCTCTGCCTTTCATCTGGAGGTCCCATATTCGAATCCCGATCAGGCACGACATTTTTCACACATGCTACAATTCATTCATCTCATTCTCTGAAGTACCGAACGGTGGTTCCAGAGGAGTTTCACCAAATCTATTATACAAAATATATATTAAAAAAGAAAAAGTATTATTATTAATACAAAATGGCATGTAATGTGTAAATGACAGTGACATAATTGAACTTTTAAATATTATTTTTTATTGTATGATAAGAAAAGTACATAAATAGATCCTTAAATTAATTTTTTTCTTATATTTCATTGCATTGCATAGATAAAAAAAAAAAAAGGCAAAATAACAAAGATTTAGTGAAAAAAAAGGGCATCATAATAATATGTTATGATGCTAAAATAAAGAACTATTAAAGGGTTAAGGATTGTTAATTCTGAAACAAGTAATCCAAGATCTAATGAAAAAAAATGTATATAACTATCTGATATACAGCCTATCTGCCAACATGTGAACTAAATAAGTCCCTTGACAAGTTAATATACTGATTAGTTCAGCAAACAGAGATTTCTTGTAGATTATGAGTAAAATTGCATATTTCCCAGATTACAAGGGTACATTACATCAAATATAATCAGGATTTATGTTCCTGAGTGTCTAAGGTTGTAGGACTGGACCCACGCTTCTAGTATGCTTGGATGGGGTTATTAGGAGTGGGGAGAGCCAGCCTTTTCACACTCCCAACCAATTTGTCAGAAACAGTCATGATGTCGGAGCAACAGGTCCACCCATTCACTGTGCAACACATAATTATAAAATCTCTTGCTCGTGAAGGAGTTCAAGAGATGAAAATTATCCGGAGATTGATTACACAGTTCAGGGACCAAACATAGTCAAGGAGTTGCATATTTGCCTGGCCAAAACAGTTCAAGGAAGAATGAGAATGAGAATGAGTGGAAAATCAGGAACACAATCATCATCCTTGGACCAGCACTACAGATGAAAACATTTTCATGGTTCGAGACATTCCTGAAGATGGTTGACGGGTGAGACAATACAAATAATGTTATGTGTATCTGTTTCATATCACAAAAGTGTACATTGATTTATACTTTATAGAACCGTTTCAACTTTGTTATGGTTGTAGATCATGTAAAGCATCTTAGAAGAGGACCAGTCAATAATCATAGCTGTATTCTCAGAGCATAATAATCTTCACTATATTCTCTTTATCTGTTTAGCCTCTGGAACTACCGTGAGGTATTACTTCAGAGAATGAATGAGGATGATGTGTATAATCTTCACTATACTACAGTTAGTTTCTCTGACGGAAAAAAACGACCAAGTAACTATGAGCACTGAATATCACAGCATTTTAGTGGCTTGGCTGATGTTATGATGTACAACTGTATATTTGGATCAATAAAGACATCAGTATGAATGAAACCACTTTATTCTCCTCAATTTGTCAGCACGGACACTTCTTATTTTGAAAATGACTATGCTGTTTTTGGAAGTAACTTGTTACTGTTGATAGATAGGCCACAATCTTTATGGTTATGGAACCTGATAAAATAATACACAATTAATGAATATTTACTAAAAAGAAAATATAAAATATTATTTTTATATACCTTTTCACTATTATTTACAAGAAGTCTATCCCAAGCGTTTATTTGAGTAGCTTGATTTACAAACAGCTTTTCTTGCTCTTCCAATTCCAAAGTCCATTTATTTATTATTTCTTCCAGTTGTACATAATTCATACTAGTTGAAGTTAACGCAGAAACAGGAGCACTTGGTGTGACTCTATAATAATAATATGACATAAAATGCATCTTTCATCAGAGTTTATTTATTCAATCCCAGTTAAAAACACACAAAGCATTCTTTAAAAGTTTTTTTTTTTTTTTTACTTTTAATTCATTTTATATAATTTTATCAGTCTTGTGATTTTTGAATACAAGAAAATGTTATCTATGGAAATTTTATAAGATATAATTTATAATTTCCAGGAAAGAGTTTAAACATGGAATAAAAGTAATAAAGATGTTGAATAACCACTCTGTTATGGGGTGTTAATAGAATGTCATTAAAACATTAAAGAGAAATTCATCAGTACTCATATTTTCAGATGTAATACATAATATGTATATAGAGCTATATATAATATAATATTTTTCAGTCACTCCACAAGTACAAATCAAAGAAACATCTTACCTTTACCTTTTTCTGGACATTATAGCTCTTTTGAGCCTAAGCCCATCTTCAGAAATGTTCTTTTTACACATGTTTTTTAGTTTTGCAAAAATTTAAAATCTACATAACAAATATTTGTCAGTCAAAAGAAATTAAATAAAAAAAAATAAAATTAAAACTAAATTCTCATGATAAAACTTTAAAATTTACAAAAGAAATAGAAGATAACAGAAAAATAAATTATTTAGATGTAAATGTTACAATAAATGAAAACAATCCAAAAATAACTGTGGAGTATATAAAAAAACCTACTTCAAATGAAATTATTATAAACAAAAATTCCAACCATTCTTGGTTTCAATAAATTAATATCTTTAAAAACATGATAAACGGAGCAATAAAATGCTCAAATGATAAACAGGAGTTGTATAATGAAATAAGTAGTATAAAGAATATAGCTAAAAAACTGGATATCATACCTCATTGATTAATAATATACAGGTGATTCAGGATGAAACAGAGAAACTTTGGGAGATGAAATTTTTTCTTATTTTTAGCCTCTAGAATGAGTTGTCAAAAGTATTGCCCTATTCTCCTGAATCACTCTGTATACAGCTAAATTTAACGTACAGAGGATATATGGATTATAAAATGTTTAATCTAAATAAATTAATATATATATAAAATTTGATCTTTTATTTTTTTTGTTATTAAGTCTTCACTTATATAAAAAGACAGCATCAATGAGACATCATACTAATAACAACTAATTCCATTGTGAATAACAATGCCGAATTATTTTGGAATATACCACTATATTACCAGATTTTAAATAAGTATATTATACAAAGATTTATTTTCAGTAAGTTATGTTTCTTATCAGAAAACTATAAATATTCTGGATGTAAAAGTTGTAAGCCTACAAGGTTATTACAATTAAAGCTACAATACATTCTGAAACTACAAACACAAATGGGCCACTAACAGTTGGTGCGATAAAGTTTATACAGCGAAGTAGTTATTTGTTTTATACACCTAAATAATGTACAAAATCACTTTTGATTATTGCATTACAAAAACAATAGTTATCAGATGGATCAGTAGGATCGTATTCTTGGAAATGGGAGAGACAATATATCATTTCCATTCATTACTATTTCTTACTTGCGTTGGACACCATCCAATAAAATATTCACTAACCAAACAATATCTTAAAAAATTCTGTAAAAGAATTTCTTTTTTTTATAAGTAAAATTATATCTTTAATACAAAATAAATTCCTTGGAACACATTCAATCATATTTTGCTGTAGTGTTTGCTTACTTTTAAGATTTTACTTCTTAACCTTTATATGTGTTTTGCCGTACTATTATGGCAGTGAAAATTCAGTCCCACAACGTTTTTTGCCGCTGTGTAAGATGACTTATAGCCTTACTCGTTAGGCTATAAAATATTACTCATAGACCTAATTTCTGTAAAAACTGAGAAGAGAATCAGCTGTTTTGAACGTTCCTTTAGTGTAACCTGTACCTCTCACCAAGCTGCTGTCATTCTGATATCTACCACATCATTCAATGTTGTTTTTCAGTTTACACTTACGTTTTCACAATTTTTGTTTTAAAAAGATGATGTTTTCAGCATATTTTCTTTTATAATGCAATTTATCTTGTTTTTTTTTTTTTTTTTTCGTAAAGTTGTGTTTTTTGCTGTTTTCTTTTTCCAAATGTGGTTATAAAAACAATGTGTTTATGAATTTTCTTTCTTTACCATATTTTTTTTTAAATTTATATGATTTGGTTTCTTGTTTCCAATTTGTGTTTTAGGGATATTTTTTATAGAAAGTAAACAGTTCAAACATGGCAGAAAATAGTGTTTATACCATTGATAATGAAGTAGCAAGGTAATTATTAGATGAGACTGATGATGTAGATGAATTTGGTAGTATAATGAATGCATAATGGTTTTGTTGATAAAGTAGACCTTCAAGATGAAATTTTTAATAAAATGACCGATTTATTTTCTGAGGATGCATTAGAAGTCACTGATAACTTGAGGTTTAAGTTTGTGGGCTTGTGCATAGATCCATGTTTTGAGATCTATCACACTAACAAAACCTTTTAAGCTAACTGTATACCTCCTTTTTCATGCTAAAACAATTATTAATCAGTATTCTAGAATATTTACTACTTAAGTTTGAAATATTAAGTGAATTCAACTCTTTTTCGTACTTTTTGTACTTTAATTTAAAAAAAAAAAATGCATGCAGATAGGTGGGTCACAGTGCATAACTAACACTTAAAGGGTTAATTTGGTTTTAAGAGTCGGACACATTTTGTTTTATTGATTTATTATTATGCAACTATAATACTTATTTTTAAACAATTTTTAAAAATTTATTTATTACTTAGTTAAATATCAAATGCTAAGCTCATTTTATCCACTTATAAATACCAACATCACACTGAAAAACTGCCAACAAGCATTATTTAACTTAGGTGATCCAGAGAACTGGTTAAAAATGGCTTTGACAACTGAAATGTTATCCTTAATTACAACTATTATTCAATTTTAAGGATGTTAGTTCACGATTTGCAGTTATAATAGAATAAAAGTATACAGTTTACATCTTAGCCAAGATCCAGATTTCTTTTTTTTTTTAAATATTGTTAATTTTTATGTATAATGAAGGAAGAAAACAACTGTAAATATTTGATTTCCTCAGCATAGTTGTGTCAAATGGTCTAATTTTCTAACTTTTCTATCACATCAACTGAATAAAGAAATTCAGTAAAAAAAAATCTTTCTTTTAGTATTGAAAAAGATCACTTCAGAGAAAAAAGTTTAATATTTAAGGCTGTATGAAAAATGTTATTCCAGTTCCAGTACACCTCAAATTGAACATGATATTGTTAAAAAAGAACAAAATTAACACACTGTAAATCGCAGCTTGAAACTTACGTAGTTGATGTAACTAATGCTGTAGAAGTTGTAGTTTGTCCTGCTGACTGTTGAATAATGGCTGCTGTAGTAGTAGTAGAAGCTGTGGTTGCAGTAACTGGGATACCTAATTTAAGAGTAGATGACTGGGTGGCTGAACCAAAGAGTGAAGGAGCTGCAATCGATGTAACTGCTGATGGTGTACTTGAAACAGTTGCTGGTGCTGCTGAAGATGTTAGGGGCAAAGCAAAGGAAGTTGTACCAACAGAACTACCAGCAGTTGTTGTTGCTAAACTGAATCCAGTAGGTTTCTGTCCACTTGCTGAGAACAGAATTAAAAAAAAAAGAAAAAAAAGTTAATTATTTATACAATACGTATGAGAGAAATTAGCTCTTTTCTTTTTGAATGCATTTATATATTTTGACATGCCAAACAAAAACTATTGAATAACATATATCCTAAAAAACATTTACATGTAGCTATAAAATTAAAATATAAAACATACTTTTTAATTACACTACTTCGCAGCTAGTGATATTAAAATAATATTTTATTATTATTATTCCTACAAAATTTTACTCATGCTTCAAAGTTATGTTCATTAGTTTAATAAATAATAATTATTAAGTATTAACTACATTAGTTTAATACTTATTAATATAAGAAAGTAAATATATATATATATATATTTTTAATACAGGAAGCAGCAAAAAAGATGTGACGGTTTTTAAATAAAAACAACACAAAAATTTTAAATGATATTAAATTTTTTATTTTTTATTACAAGGTGTTTATGTCAATTTATGAATAACATAAAAAGAACAACTAATTTTAAGTTTTAAGATTTGAAAATAATATATTTCAAATGATGTCCATCTTTCGCCATGCATTCTTCAAGTCTTCCAGCCCAGCTGTCAAACACCTTCTCCAACATGTCATTAGTTAGGTTAATGATTTGTTGTCTTATGGCTTATTTGAGTTCTGTCAGTGTACAAGGTTTGTTTTGATACACTCTAGCTTTAAGAAACACAAGAAAAAGTGACAGACACTCAGATCTGGAAAATACATAGGCCAACCAATGTCTCCATTATGTAAGATAACGCAGCCACAAAACTTCTTTCTTAAAATGGCAATCACATCATTCGCTGTACGGGCAGTTGCTTCATCCTGTTGAAACCAGACCATGTTTAGAATTAAGCATTTTCTCTGAAGTTCAGGGAACAGGAAGTTATTTAATATTAACAGATAATGCTGTGATGTCACAGTGACAGTTTGACCATCCTCCTCAATAAAGTATGGTCCAATGACACAGCTTTTGATTATTCCACACTATACTGTAACCTTTGCTCTATGCAGAGGACGTTCATGCAGTTCTTCAGGATTTGCAATTGACCAGTAGCAAAATTTCTGCTTGTTGACATAACTACTAAAATGGAAATGTGCCTCATTACTCATTAAGAAAATTTTCTCGTCACTCATCAAATCAATCATATCCTCTGCAAAAGCTTTCCACTGGGCATAATCTGTGGGCATTAATTGTTGAGCAACTGCCAATTACAATGGATGATATCGTAGATCGTATTGCAATATTCGCAGACATTATTGTGTTGTCTGGAATTTACAAGGTAGCAGCTTGTTTTTGAGCCGGCCACTGTTGACTTGTTTCCACGGTTTGCCTTACTCACTCAACAATTTCTGATGTCCTGGCTGACCTTGGAATGGCCTGTTGACTTCTGTTTTAAGGCTGAACCAGCAGTTCTAAAGCAACTCATCCACAACAAAATTGTGTTGCAAGATGGAACACATCCTCTTTGACCCACATTAAAACGCTGACAGAACTGTCACTGAGTAACGACACAAGACTCACCACTTAAAAATTGCCTCAACAATGAACACGCAATATTCACTGGACCACAGCTCCATGGCAACTCAAATAGCATCATATAGGTTCAGCATCACACCAATTCCCAACATCCACCAACACTTACTCGCGCACTGGTGCAATGATGAAAACCGTCAGATTGTTTTGCCACTCCCTTGAATGTAACATATAATCCAGTATTAGTAAAAGATGAACTGAATATTCAATATATAATTTCTTTGAGCTAATTATGATATTTTACTTCCTCATTAATGTTATTATTATTATTAATGTGTATCACCAACAAAAGATTTTTACAAACCAAATGAAAAGTATGATGAAACAAATGGAAAAATACTGAATTTTATTCACTTCCAAAGCTCTCCAAATAGAAAAGCAGCAGTAGAGACAAATACAATGCCTAGACTACAATCCTTGCTTATTTGAAGCAACCCAACCAAAGTGGGCAAGTTTCCTGCCCACTTAATTGCAAGTGGTTTTCTTTTTCACAATCCTTAGATCCTTACCCATCATGTTAATTGAAAAAAAATGAAAGCACTAAAATACTGTTAAAACACAGTACAATTTTTAAAAAAATATCTGTAATTTTTACTGGGAGCAAAAATAATAATTAACAGAAATAAATGACACACCAAATTGAAACCAACCACCTTAAACTAAGATAAAATTCTGTCCTTCAATTTACCAGGTATATAATTATGAAACCAAAATTTTTGTATAGAAAAACACATTTATTATATGAAAATGATAAAAAATTTTTATTCAAAATATTGTCCATTGCTAGCTATATATTTTTTTTCATTTCTCTGACAACTTATGGATACAGCGTCAAAAAAACTGTTGCTCTTTTAAGGCAAACCAGTCATGAAGCTAGTTTTGTACATTTTCATAAGAAATGCTGCTAAGCAAGTGCGTGTCCCATCGATACAAATAAATAGTAGTTGGACAGAGCCAAGTCTGTTGATGAGCCGCTTGTGAAAGTATTTCCTAACTGAACACCTCAATCATTTCTTTGACTGGATTTGCTGTGTGTGATGGTACACTATCATGAAGTAAAATCACTTTGTGTTGCCTTTTTTTATATTCTGGTCATTTTTCATGCAAAGCTTGATTCAAATCTATCATTTGTTGTTGGTATCACTATTAACAGTTTCGCCAGGTTTTAGCCCCTTCTGTTCGATCACTCCCTTCTGTTCCCACCAACACAGAGCATTGTCTTCTTTCCATAGCGATTTGTCCTTGTAATCAATGCCGAAGGTTCGCCTGGAGTCACCTATGTTCTTTAATGCTTTGGATTCTTGAAATATACCTACTTTTCATCACTTGTCACAATTCAATGGAGAAATGACTTTCTTGTGTACCTGACGGGCAGCATTTCGCAAGTGTTTTTCAGTTTTCTTGCTGTCTTTCATTCAGTTCATGTGGAACCCATTTTCCCATCTTCTGGACCTTCCCCATGGCTTTCAAACATATGGAGATGGTTTGTCCTGTTACATTTAATTGATCCATGAACATTTAAATTAATATGCTGTTGTGTTTGAGCATCATCCTCATCCAATAATGCTTGCAATTCGTTGTCTTCCATGTTCTTTGTTTCTCACGTCAAAATCGCCACTTTTGAATTCTTTAAACCACTCAAAGGTACAGTGATTTACTAAGAGCATGCCCATCATAAGCTTTAACAAGCATTCAATGCAGGAAACTGCAGCAATTTTCTTCAAATGGTAACAGAAAATCAATGCTGTCTAGAAATTGTACTTTGTACGCACAAAATTTGACATGTTAAAATCTATTAAATACTATGCTGTTGTATGAAACTTGTATTGTGGTGAGTTGTAAATCTTTGTTGACTGATAAAGAAAGAAAATGATTACTAATGTAGACAGTAACTACATTAACAGCTCCACCATATAAGGGCAAATTCCAGTTTCATACTTACACACCTGGTACTTAAGATTAAATTTTTATAATATCTATTACTGAAGTTAGGAACATAAAATTGCAATACTAGGAAAATAAGTACTTTTTTACTTCCTTATACTTCATACAAGGAAGTATTGTAATTGCAAAAAATTTTGGTTTTCAGAGTTCGACAGAAAAATCCAATTTGACCATCCTGAATCCATTTTGACTAGTTTCGACATGATGTCTGTGTGTACATACATATCTTGCATAACTCAGAAATGATTAGCCGTAGAATGTTGAAATTTTGGATTTAGGACTATTGTAACATCTAGTTGTGCACCTCCCCTTTTGATTGTAATCGACTGACCCAAAAGTGTAAAAAAAGCCCAAATTCCAAAAAAAATTGGATTTTGGACTCTTTCTTAACTGCCGTAATATGTCCTTACTGAGAGCTTTTCAAAGATATATAATAAGTGGTATTTATTTTCATTAGTTCCAGAGTTATAGCCAAATAAAATTTAATTCATGAAATATTTGGATCTTACAAATGTGTACATGTAATTTAATAGGCGTACAAGGAAAGCATGTAGTATCCACATCAGATTTGGTGAAACTCTGATTATTTAATATTAATTGAAAATTAAGATATAGGATTTACATTTATTTAAAGAGTAGTAAAGGAACTTTTACTCTAACGTAATATCTCATGTAAGATTTTTGAATTGATAATTGTATAAATATTTGATGTTAATAAAAAATATTATTTTAGCAATTGTGTAAATATCCACTTTATTAAAAGACTGAAGGATTGTACCTTACTTTCAAATGAAATAAGTTTAAATGAAGTGCAGCAAAAAATGTGTATATGTAATATAATAGGAGTACAAGGATGTCATGTAGCGTCCACATCAGAGTTTTTAATACACAGTCTTCTATAATTATTCTTGCTAGTTTTCTTCAAATGAATTAAAATTTAAGAGAAAATGTTATACATAATAAAAACATGAAACTGGGAGCAGTTTTTTAAGAACAGTTGCAAGGGATAAGGTTAAGGGTTGCATTGGATAAGCAATGTCATGGTGACATTGGTGGGTCATGTCACCATGACCCACTTCATTGTAAAAATAAATCTAATCTGGAGTTAAAACTAGTCTTGCCGATTAATTATGTTAATATATATCATAGTGCTTATCAGCTTTTTCAAAATCTGTAGAATGTTAACCATCATTTAATCTATTATTTGACAATTTACACAAGGTGTGATAAGTGCCCAACCTCGATACATAAAACAAATGTACTTATTCTATTTAGTTCAATGACTTGTCTCCTTCAGACGCAACACACTTATACCAGTAATGTTTCCATTGCTGGCATCATTTTTCAAAGTGATTGTTAACGACCATTTGTTGCTCATTAACAAGTCCTCTAGTAGCATTTTTTCTTCTGTCTTCAAATCTCATTCCTTTAAGCGAAATTTTAAGTTTCAAAAACAGCCAAAAATCACAGGGAGCTATACTGGTGTGTAAGAGACCTTCTGAAGTTGAGTGATCCCATACTTTGCCAACTTATCTCTGGATAACTTATGATGCAAGGGTTGGAGTGTTGTCATGATGAACTATCCAAATGCCAATTTTCCCAAAAATTGGTCTTTTGAACAGCATCTCTTAGCCAATGAAGAATAGTTATGTGGTACTCTCTATTGTACTCTATAGGAGCATACTTGTAATGAATTATACATGATAATAAAAAAAGACTATCAGCAAAACCTTCATATTACTTTGCTATTGCCTGATTTACTTTTGGAACAGACAACTTGGAATTATTCAATGGGATGATAGTATTTTTTTCTCAAGTCATAGCCAGATTTAAATGCTAGATCGTGGATACCGGTGTTCTTCGGTTGTTGGGTTTCAATTAGCCACACATCTCACGAACCGTTTACCTGAAACTGTACAAAACTACACTACATTTACATTCAATATACATCAACCTCATTTATCCTCTGAAGTAATACCTTACAGTGGTTCTGGAGGCTAAACAGAAAATGAAAGGGTCCTAGCTGTTATGTTCTGTACATTGGGAACATTGACACCGACATGGTCGGTTTGTTCTTGCTATTCGATTGCAGTAGAGACACCAGGCAGCAGGGAGTACTAGACCAGATGCCCGGACAGTAGCCTGTAGTATTTCAAACATGTATCTCTGTATCCCAAACATGTTAGTTGCAACACAAGACAAAATGAAAATGGTAGATTTACTGTTTCATTACCACATACACACAACAATTGTGAACTTGGTGAATCATTTGAAAATGCAAAACAAAGATTTTTAGTCTTAGAACATAAGTTTAACAAAAATCCTAATTTTAAGAAAAATTATTTCCTTCAATTACAACAACATAATAAATAGCGTTTTCCCAATAGAAATCTAGCAAAGGGTGATTTAGTGTTACTTTGCAATGAAATCACTTCTCCATTATTTTGGAAATATGACATTGTTACCAACACTCTATCTGGTACTGATAAGCCAGTTGGGGTTGTAGACATTTGTACTTCAAATGGTACCTTTCGTAGGCCAATTCATAAACTTTCTTTATTACCATTATCTGATAACTAATTTAATTTTAATAATTAAAATAAACAATTCTTTTTTTTTTTACTCTTCCTTTGTTAATAACCGAAGTATAATTGTCATTCTACATTTCAAATATTTGTATTTTTCAATATTCCTTTGTAACTTGTAAATATTATCTTAAGGTAAAAATTGTATTTAAAAA
>JAAAKQ030489411.1:7434-21542 GCA_010016005.3 Zanna intricata
TGTGTTGTGTTGTGTTGTGTTTTATATCAAGACAATGAACTTAAGTTATATTTACTGAATTTTAATATTTAGTGATTTTACCAACATAACCTTTCTCCCTACTTTGTTACAACTTATTGCATAGAGTTAACACGAACAGTAGAGAGCTGTAAATTTAATAGTATGAACACGAGAAATTCAAGCGTCCAGTTCTACCATCTTCGAGGTAGAAACTCATGGACTCTAGAATTTGCTCGATTACCCTCTCTTTTTCTGTTTAACCTCCGGAACCACCGTAAGATATTACTTAGAGAATGAATGAGTATGTATGTATGAATTTAAATGACGTGTAGTCTTGTACAGTCTCAGGTCAACCATTCCAGAGATGTGTAATTAATTGAAGCCCAGTCGCCAAAAAAAAACACCGGTATCCACGATCTAGTATTCAAATCCGTATAAAAGTAATTTCCTTCACTAGGATTTGAACCTTAGAACTCTTGACTTGGAAATCAGTTGATTTGCGATGACGAGTTAACCACTAGAACGGCCCGGTGGGCTTTGCGTTGATTACCCGAAACTAAAATTTATCACTACTGAAATAAAGGATAAAACAAATTATTACTTGTAGATTTTCTCTTTGGATTTCATCATTGTTTATGTTCTTATATTAGAATATTTAACAGGTTGTTAGGAAAGAGAGCAAAAACTCATCTTGGTAACAATTTACCAGTAAATATAAATTCATTGATTTAGTGTGACTGAAAAACGCTGGTTTATCATAAATTTCATTAAACACCACGTGGAAGCGATAGAAATTGCTACACATATACGGGCACACATATAACACAAAAAAACACACACAAACTACGTAAAACTGGATGTATTGAAACTTTTATAAGTTTATAAAAACTGTCTATTGAAACTTTTATAAGTTTTAAACTGCGTAGTCAAACAAAAAATCACACAAACTACCAGAAAATCTACTTACTCAGAAAATAGACACTTTTAAGTTTATTCAAAGCTTTAAATAATACATAATTTATTTGGTTTAGAGATAAATTTAATGTTTTAACTAGTTTTTTTTTTAATTCTATAATTTGTCACCTTATTAAAATAGATATTCGATTTGGAACTTCGTCTTGAAAATTACACAACGTTTAATTCTATACACGTGTTGTTTAGATTTAGAGTTTTTTTCTGAAGAAGCAAGAGAAAATGGAAACAGGTAATGTGAAATTTGAGTTCCGGTCGCGAACTCAGTAACCGTTAGTTGGCATCGTCGTTACTTACTCATTAGTTGCGAATCGGATAAGGTATAACATCTTATGAAGGTAGACGATCGCCATTTCCTGTAGAATATATCTATTTATTTCACTTTTTACTTAAATTACTGGCAATTTGTAGAAAAAATATTTATTTATGTTGTACGACTCTTGTTTGAAGTATAAATAAAATTTTAAGTATCGCTTTGAACATACAAATCTATCAGACGTTTTTTTTTAAGTTTTTATTTTTTGCATCAGAAGAAGCGACTTTGTTAGGTTTTAAGGTTAATATTAAACAATTTACGGTATTAATGTTAATAGGAAGTAATTTATTACTAGAACAGAAAAAATATACCCAAATTTTGTGGCAGAATGGTAGCATCTCGGACTCTCATCCAGGAGTCCCGAGTTCGAATCCCGGGACATTTTTCAAAAGCTACAAAATTTAATTTCCATATTCTCACTTACAAGCTTATATATTTTACCTCCGGCATATTTTATCTCTAAGCGTAAAGTTTAAATGTATAAGACTTTTTATGTTATTCCTACAAAGTTTTAAATAGTAAATTTCAGCTTACGTAAGTTTTGTTATTACATTTCAAAAAATTAGAATCTTCTCTTGACATAAAGAGACTGTAAGAATTCTTCGCTGTAGTATTAATTGCCCATGATGATTTCTTATACCCTCGACCTCATTAAGCAATCACGTTACATTTTATAATAAAGACTGTTGTGATAGATATTTAACGAGAACGAAACCATAAAACGGCACAGTCTCTTTGTTTATAATAAACAAAGCTTTATAATAATAAACATTACTCTGAACTTTGTAAATATTATTTACAGACGTCTGTATATGCTTAATCTAGTCGTAATGATTTTCAAACGGTTATTTTCTTTTGAAAAAACCTTTTTTTTACTTTATCTAAATATATATAAATGAATGTTTGTCTGTCTGTATGTCTCTTATGCCTTCCTAAACCGTTCATCCGATAGTGATGAAACTTTGGGGAATGGTTGGACGCGTGCCAGGGAAGGTTTCTGAGTTAGTAAAATATGGAGTTTTCCGAAATTTTCCGAAGTTTTCCGAATAGATCCTAAAATAAACTAAAAATGATGTAAGTTAGGAGTATGGAGCCTTCATATCTCGGGGACCAATAGAGATGTAGTAGTACAATTAGTGTACAGGTATCCCGTTAAAAATTAAGAAACACGTGTTTCGGGGTTTTCCAAAATTTCCGGAACTTTTCCGAATAACTCCTACAATTACTATGCTTAGATTATGATAAAATGAAATATTTTTAAAAATAATATGGTACTTTAAAAAACTGGAGTTTTTAGATTATTTATTGCATTGCAAAATTTTGAAAATTATTTTCTTCCTTATCGCGAACATGATTAAATTTAAATGAAAGAAATTTTGTATTATTGTAGGTAAAAGTCTGGTTTTACCAGACTTTCTTCTGTTATATACTTTATTAACATAAACAAACGTGGTTTCGTAATCGGTCGAGGTATTGTATTTTCACAGTTCAGTACTTTGATGAGAAACTTAATTGAATGTTTGATTGCCCTAAACGTATCGTATTTCTATTGGTCCGATGTATTCATTCGTGTAATTGGTTAAAAGGGATTAAGTATTGTAAGCGGATGGAATTATGTGTATTTTAATCGGCCAGAAATATTCAGAGTTTTTATTGGAGCTAAATATGGTGATTTGCGATAGGTCAACTACATTCATTTATCTTGATTATTAAAAATAAGCGTCACTGTGATTGAATATTTTCATTTTATTGATAATTTCATGGAAAGGCGAATGATATAATTCCTCGAAGCGAACTTTATGTATGTACTGTATATAACAGAGGATACAATTGTAACTGAGAGAAAGGTTTTAATATTTTATTTATTTCCATTTATTTCATGATGAGTTCTGATTTAATGTATAAGATAAAAAAATATATAATGATGGAAACAAAAAAAAAAAACAATTAGTATTTCTTGTTCTGTATTTAGGCGTGTAATTAAACATAATTTTGTAACCGATAGAAGGTATATTTATTTATTCCGAAAAGTGGAGGACGAAGGTTAAAACTAAAGTTAAATCATAACCGAATGTCAAAAAGTCATTCGGTTATGACCTTTTGACGGGAAATGATCGGAAACTGACGATATTTCTTTTTGTTGTATACATCAGTGTTAAATGTATATTGCACTTTATAAAATTAAAATTATATGGCCATAGGCTAGAAAGAAGAAGTGGGAAAACGGCAATCAAAGGATTTTATGTATTTAAAAAATACAATCATATTAATTTTTGACCTATCGTATACACCCATGTACCAAGCGCACTCACGTAAGATGCGCTCCTAGATTTTGAAATTTATATAATGTAAAAAAAAAAAATTTGTTACTCTTTGCATTTTATTAACAAAATCACCACAGAAGATTGAATGAACGTTTATGGTGTTTTTGTTATTTACATAATGTCAGTAAATCAGTCGGTACTGGAAATGTTTAATTAAAAGCATAGATATTGTAGTAGGTATTTACCTTAATTACTGTCATCATTGCTCTAGTTTCCGTCATCCGTAGAATTGGAATATCTTCGTAATCATTTAATCACAAATAATCATCTGGCTTCCATCAAGAGCGGTCGAAATACACCATTTGTTGAACGATTTTTGAATTAAATCATCTGGTATTTCTGACTACGCCGCAATAATCCATTTATAGATTTGTATCAAAGACAGTTTATTAATTTTACCAGTTGATGAAGTCTCTCGTGTCATATTGGCCGCCCGGTTTGTTTGTAGTATAACAAGACCGATATAACGGACCTGAGTAAAGGGTTCCTACCGATTAAGAAGAAAGTAATTGAAAATATAATAATGCTTCGCTTTATATTATCGGCCGTATGACCATTCTTTCTTTGTCTGTTTAGCCTCCGGAACAACCGTAAGGTATTACTTCAGAGGATGAATGAAGATGATACGTATTAATGTGAATGAAATAGTCTTTGTACAGTATCAGGTCGACTATTCCCGAGATGGGTGACCCAATCACCAAAAAACACCGCTTTCCACGATCTAGTAGTGTTCAAATCGGCCGTATGACCACTACAACTGTCCATTACAATGTTAATTCTCTCCAGTCTTGGGGATGGAGAAGAGCGGTGGGTGAGGTTTAGTCGGTAGGGGGCAGGCTGTTGAGCCTGCTTAGTCGCTCAGCCAGGCTTTTTAGTTCGCTGGGTTTGACTAGATGGGCGCGGTCCCGGCTAGTCGTTGGACTAGCCGGGTCAAGGCTAGTCAAGCGAGGCTAGTCAAGGCTAGGTTGTGTCGGACTCCCTGGTTCGGAGTCCGACACAACCCCATGATGACCCCATGGGGAGTGCGAAAATGCATTCCTTCGCAACTCATCGTCAAAAAAAAAAAAAAAAAAAAAAACTGTCAATTACAAATAAGGAATGTTTTTTTTTTGTAATAAGGCTGGTCAATGCACCCGGGCGCATTTAATCCGGTCTAATAGTAATTTATTATTCATCCATCCATGGACATCCATCCATATGCACATTTCTTGTGCTTGTACAAAAATATCGAGTGGAATTTTTTACTCTTCAGTAGATATATTTTTTTTAATTTTACATAATATAGGGATTTCTTCCGTCCGAAACTGTTGTCATTATCACCGAGCGACGTTGCTTTTCATAACCTATAGTTTATATCTGAGCACCTACTACACTTTCAATTGTTTTTGACATTTCGAAAGTCACTGATGACGGGTCGGCATTTCCGATTCTATCTAAGGAATAATTTTTCCTTTTTTCAAAGATTTATCACGTGTTTGGGTTTTTCAGTTTATTTTCGTACGCTACTGTCGTCTCTATGCTTAGTTAAATTATAATAATTATAACATTTATGCTGTGCTATTGTCGTCTTCCTACGAATAGGAAAACTATATCGGCAAAGAAATCGGAGTACACAGTTAAGACTAGCTTTAAATTCATCCCTACCGATATTTAACTCATGTTTAATTTTCTAATACCAGTAGTTTTTCATTGCCAAGTTTTTTTGTTTTATCTGAGTCATTTTATTTCACTGGACGTTGGTTCGTTGTCAAAACAAACCAGTTTGTATTACGATTCTGTGTGGATTGAATAATATATATAAATTTAATGACTACATCGTCATTTGTGAAACCTTAAAATTCATGTACAACGCTCAGGATTTTTGATACCGTCATTTCAGACAAAATGGTGCGATTCATACATGGGTATATACTGAACAATAAATTATCATCTGTAGGTTTGAATCTGAAAAAAATACCCAATACATACAGTTACCTGTTTGTTTTCATGATTAAAGCTAAAGAATTTTTTGTTCAAAAGCGTAGAACTTTTTAAAAATTATTAAATTATTATTGAAAAGATGTTATTAGAGTAATGTTAATAGAGCTGAAAACAACTTTGTATAGATTTTGCAAAGTAAATGTTCTAAACTTTTATATAACTGATAAGAAACTGTGGTGGTCTTGTGATTGGCTAGAATTTCGAATGAAGGTCGTTCGGTATTGCAATTTCGCTACACTTTTACGCATTGCGATTTGTCCTTCATAGGAATGAAAATTACTAATTTATCGCAATGAGCGCTTGAAATGTACGTATGTGCAAATACATTACATATTATTTTTAGATTTTATATTAATATAATTCAAGAAGGCTTTTATTTTAACGGTACTGTTTATTTTACACGAGCCGATTATATCCGGATATAACCGTTTAATACTTGAATACTTATAATCGATGAGATCCGTTTTAAGAAATCATTGGAATAATAATAACAAGAAGTAATAGTAATAATAGTAAGTGGCCATTAATAACAGTAATTATAAATGACCATTATTGAAATTTCATCAATATCTGCTATTCACTATTAGATATTATTATTATTCGGTTGCCCATCTAGATGAAAAATAACTTTACCGGGATTCACAGTCCCTTACGTAATAGATTTACCTTTCGCTTGATGGATAAATTCATAAATTCACCACAAAAACTTTGAACTTTGTGTCTGGAAATATGAAAATTGAATTTCTGTAGCATATGAAAAATGTCATGCCTGACCGGGATTCGAACCTGGGATTCCTGAATCAAAGGCCGAGACGCTACCGCTCTGGCACGGTGATAGACTACGTAAATGAATTTCATCCATCATACATTAGTATTCAGTTCTGTTTATTGTATGAGAATAAAAAAGGTTTTTACTATTGTATGGGGCGAATAAAAAAAAATAATATTTAAAAAAAAGTTTGCTTTATTTGCTTTGTTATTATTTGTATAGAGATTTTAATTAAATGTGTTTTTGTAAATGATAAGTCGAACTTGCACTTTTCTGTTCAAAAGAAAACTTGTATTTGAACGGTCATATTTATACTTGTGATTCGATATTTTACGTTCGGTTGGTGTATTATGTCAGCACGTTTAACACAACTAACCGTCAGTTTATTACATATTGTGGGTGGTATAATGGTTATATATCTGATTGGTTCGATATATTCATTTTTGTGATCGGTTAGAGTTTTCTATTTTAATTTCGTTATCGAATGCTATCTCTAAGCCCAGTGTGCAATTAAAGCTATATCTTAAAATATTTTCTAAGATTAATTTTATTATCTTTTTTAATCTTTAATAAAAAAAAATAAATAAAGTTTTATAGAAAATAAATGAAAATACGTTTGTTTCAATCTTATTATTTGATCTTGTGTCCATCATCATGAGTATATTTGTATATTTCAACGATTGATTTAAGTTAAAGTATAATTAAATATAACTTTAAATTATAATATTTATGACTACTGACTCCTTTGGTGACGTTTTTGTCGGTGAAACCTTCAAAAATTATTTTGAACGAAATATCACTTAAATAAGTCGCCAAAATAAGTCGGAAACCAATTTACCATATAGACGAAGAGTTTCTAAAGCGGGGTAGGATAGTAATGAATTTTCGAATACATAAACGAAAATAACGTGTAATTATAAGCAATTTGTAATCTGATGTCCTGATTATAATTGTATCTTTTTAACGGCATAAGCTTAAAATTATATTCCGCTTTAAATTCAAAGAAATTCGTTATCTGTCAACTACTTATTACGGGGTAAAGTACATGCAAAAAAAACGTGCTAGTATGACTATCTCAGAACATTATTAAATTTTCTTATACCGATTTGTAATATGGTGCTGTTTACATTGACTGACGTTGACGTTGAATGAAATTCTTCAATAAAGTAATTCCCAATTCTTATGTTTCATTACTCCAACATAAACTTTAAGTTTTAGCTATAACTTTACTTTCAAATGAAGCTTCATAACAAAGCTTTATTATTTGGATTTTCTTTTAAATTAAATAATATTAAAATTTTGTTTTAATTTTAATATCTATCTACGACATGAATTAGTATTACATTTTCAAAATTAATTTAAATTTAATTTTTATATGAATAAAGATAATGCTACAATTTTGTTTTTTGTTCAAATAAAGATGCTTCATCGGTTAAGAATTATTTTCGTTTCACACATGCAGTTGTTTTCATCACGAGCAAATGTGTCACACATGTACACACACACACACACGCGCGCGCGCGCATACAAATGTGCTAACAACATACAAATATAAGCGCGCGCGCGCGCGTGTGTGTATGTTTATTGTTTTATCGTTTTATTGTTTATAAAGAAATTATAGTTAGATAAAGTTTAACGATGTGACTTGAAATATGAGTATAATACATGTATGTAAAATATATTATATCGCCATGTTTTCCACATTATTGTATATTAAATAGATGTAACTACACCATATATCATCTAATAACTATAAACTGTAAAATTAGCTTTTGGATGCATTAACATATCTAATTAAATGTAGTTTATTGATAATGTAGAGGTATTTACGGTTAAAATTCATGACTATTTAAGTTATTACTCCGTTTAGCAGATAATTGTATTATTTAATTTATTATTCGTACGCGTTGCATAAATCCTGCCGTGACCAATTTTCCACGTAAATTATTCCAATTATAATAATTAAAATTTCTTTCGTATACAAAGACTTTCGTAGGTAGTTGAATACGTAATCTGTAAATCTTAATATCATTTATCAAAGGAATCGATCATTAATATTATAAATGAAGGATTACTTTTTTAATAAAATGAAGAATGTGCCGTCAGTCTTACTCTTTCCGGATATACAGCCCTACTGCCCCTATAGCCATCTTTTGCCCTTAGTCTTCTTTCTTTCATTGAATATTTTTTCCTCTCAATTTTAAATTTTTTCTTCTAGTTAAAGATTTATAGAGAGTAGAGTTTTGTCTCCTCGACTCGTAAACGGATATATACACATTATTTTTAATTACTGTAAAACAGGAAGAACAAAAATCATTCCAGTTCCGAGCGGGTCAACTGTGATTCCAGCTGTTATTTAACACAACAGATTCAAAAACAACAAATTTATTTTTTTATGAGAATTATAATTCCGTTCAGCGTTCCTTATTAATAGATATTCTATACTAATATGAACAATTCTTAAATAGACATCGATTTCAGTTATATATCTAAAGATAATGTCCTGCGCTTCAGCAAATTAATGGTTCATGAAATCACGGTAAATGTTGAATGTTTCCCTATTGCTGAACTGTATGTTTTTTTCTCAACAAATTCAAACGAAATCTTCTTCAAAAAATCCCTCTGTTTATCGAAAAATCAAAATTATATATTAACAATCATGTTCCGATCTCGATGTAACCTGTACGAAATGTCACTGACAACATTCATTTTCCACAGCTAAAGATTAAAATTGGGACCGCTTATTAATACCTATGATAACGAACGGAACATGGCTAACAATCTTATAATCTAAGAAAATTGAGCTGATGCATAAATTTACGAAGTAAATAATTGTTTTTCTGATAATTTACGTTTTAAATTACCTATCTAACGAACAGAAATTGTGAAAGTCAAGTCAAAGTTTGTCTGTCGGCATCTTGAATTTGGCTATGGAATGTTTAAAGTTCTTTTTAGAAGAGCTTATTTCGTTGAAATTAATTTATTTGTTTAATTATTCTAAAATATTTTCTTACATTACAATAAAATATATTTAAAATACAGAGCAGAACTTTTGAAGCAACACATAAAAAATTTTGTTTGATTATTTTTTCAAACGGTCTCCCTGGCGGAGCGGTAATGTTTCTCCCTTTCATCCGGAGGTTCTGGGTTTGAGTTCAAGTCAGGCGTGACATTATTTCACACGGTACAAAATATTTATTTCATTATCATACATCGAGAGATATTACAATGTGCCAGCTAAAATATTTTGCTGTTAAATGCTCTTGGGCTTTTTCTCCTTCAAGGCGATTATAGAGATTCAAAACGTCTTTTTATTGTTCTGAGAGAACATTTACATTGTAAATATTTAATATTTTAAATAAAACAATATTTTTTTAATTGTTTTTAAGTAATTATGATTTTAGAATATCACTGAAAATACTCGTAAAACTGTCGATTTTACTGTAAATTTCAGTGCCATTCGACCGTTATGCCATTTTCCGTGATCCTTCAAACTCCAAAATACAAATAAACCTTTGAGCTATGTAGGCGAACCTTTATTTACAATTTATAAAGTGTAATCAGGCTACATAGAAATGAATTCGTCCGTCCAACCGTTCGTAGATAAACTGCTATGAAAAGCCTATTCAACGCTACAGAAGGTATGTTCAGCGAAGAATTACGGAAAGATTGAAATATCCTTCAGTATCCGTTTTAAATTTTTATCGCTTTAATCTCCATCAACCCTACGTATTAGATTTAATAAAAAATTCATACAAGAAAATCAGTAGCTCTATATGTTTCTTTCACGTTGCGGTCATAAAAGTAATTTCAGATGCAGTACAAAAAACTACATATTTTTCACATATTACTTACATGTGATCGAACCGTTGACATTATCAGTGGGTTTTTTATTTATATTGTCAATCTTTTGATATAACTTAATTTATACCAAAATTAAAATTTTTTTTGTTTGTCTTGTGACAGGAGGGTAATTTTGACAGTAACATTTACGTATGTGTTTGTTCTATTGTAACTTCAAAATGGTTGCACTGATCTTCAACAAAAAGATGAATCTACACTTTCAAATTCTTTCACAGGAAATTGATAAATATAAATTTAAAAAAAAAAAATTGTAAAAACTTTAACAATTACATTTTACGTAGCTAAAAAGACCAGATTACCATTTCCGATCTGTATAAATTCTCTCCTAGCAGAAATTATATTCTCTATTTTCTTCTTATATATAATAAATATTTTATTTACTTTTAAACAGATTGTCAGCGTAATTTTGTGATGATCGATTGAAGTGTGAAAGGAAATTTCGTTGTCGAAGTTTTTTTGTTATTTGATCTACTGTGACGAAGGAGTTTTCTTTAATTAAATTCTTTTTTAATCTTTTACATGCAGACCGTTTAAAAAATATAATATATTTATGCACGCATACATTATGTCATGTTTATTATTTTTTTCTCAACAGAAAGGATAAGACTAATTTTATCGTTCTATGTTATCTGTGGTAATCTTTCGTTTGGAATACGATGCAAAGAAATACATATCAGATACAAGAAGAATCAGCCAAAGTTTCAATAAAATAATGATGTTCGTTAAATAATCAAATCCAATGATTGTTCGATTGAGTGTCGAGACGTCATTCATACGACAGGTAAAATTTTTATGGGCTTAGCACATTGAATTACATTAATAAAGAAGGTGAAAAGGACAAAAGGAATAGCCTCTCTCCTCATTTTTCCTAAAGGGCATGGGAACTTATTCTTAAAAATGATTATGCTTTTATCACGAGTCGTCTCTTATCAGGTCGTTTGTTTCTCATAATTTATTTTTACAGTATTGATTAAATTTTTAATTATTCATTAATCAGCGATTTAATTCTAAGATTGCATTTATTAGATTAAAAAATTACAAAAGACGTATATATATATATATATATATATATATATATATATATGAAGGTTTTGGTTTTCACTTTATTTTTTTAATCTTTCTACGGATTGTTACGTCGATATTTTTCCTCGTACCATCACCAATAGGTTGGCGTGAGTTTCTTTCATCAATAAAACTTAGAGAATAGGTCATAGGGTCCGTTGAATTTTATATAGAGGGTACGGTATAGTTTAGAGTAAAAGCTCCGTGAGCCTTTTACTGCGGTTAAATTTAGTTGCACTTGGTTTCAAGTGCCCATGAGAGATAAGAAAAACCTAATACTAGTACGATCACTAGCACGCACCCTTAACCACAACTAATTCTAAATTGAAGCGGCAACCGACCGAAGAGATCATCCTCAATTCAATTTTAAAACATTACAGTTTTTTTTTATTTTATACATTTATTTATTTTCTTCATTTCCTATTACAAATATATAATTCTTTACTTTAAAAGAGATATTGAAATTATATTAACTAATTTAATAATAGTTTTTAATATCGCCTTTAATTATATTCATTGTATTACCAAACTTATAAAATAAAGTACAAAAAAATCATAGACACAAAAAAATTTGACAGACTTTTTTGGATGAAATCCAATTGAACAAAACTTGTTTGCTTGTTAATAATGTGTTGTGTTGTGTGTGTGCGCGTGCGCGCAAATTTTCTGTGTGTTTTTCATTTTTAAAAGACTAGGAGTTGTTATAAAACATGGTTTAAACTTAGCGAATTTGTTTAATTAGCTTTATTATTGTTTGTATATTTCCTTTCATTTTTTTTTTTATTTTGTTGTGTAAGTTGTGTGTACTGTTTCAGTGTAAAAAAGGATCTAAAAATCGATTACTTAAGATTATGTATTCCAATATTTCTTACATCTGTTATGGATATTATAAGTTCTTTCCTCTGAGAGTAATGATTTTTGTATTGTGAACAAAATTAAGGAAATTAATATAGGTTTAGCATGTTAGTGTAGATCCGTGCGTTTGACTTAGCGAAGAAGGTAACAGGAAAGAATTTAATTCCTTACTTTTTCTAGTAAGCCTGGCATGAAATGTTTGTATTACTTTGTCATTTTTAAGAATGTCTTGTAATTCACGTCACTTTGCGACAACCACTATGTGGTTATGACTCTTTACATACGTACATGATTGGTAATTTAATAAATAAAGTAATTGATAATATTAGAGAAAAAAAAATTGTTGTCTTTTTATACATATATATATATATATATATATATATATATATCACTAAAGTATAGTAATTTTTACTACCCACTTAGTATGGTTATTTATATTTATTGTTCTGGTAATAATTGGGATACAATCACTTTTATTATTTGTTTTGTAATGGATGAAATGAATTTTGTAGGCATGTATTAAAAAATGCTTAGCCTGAACGGGATTCGAACCCAGAACCTTTCAGGTGAAAAACAGAGAAGACACCACACTCATGTAGAGTATCACCCAACAACGTTGTTGTTTTATATAATTCATGCACTATATATATATACATTTATTTATTTCTTTTTTTTGTCTTCTTTCTTGTTCTTCTAGATCATCTTCTTTATAAAATGAATGTGTATATAATTTTTCAATGGTAATAAATCATAATATTTTATGAATGTATCTCTGTGTGTTAGTTAATATAGATTACATCATCTATATTACAAATTTTTAATATTTAATTAATATAGTTTAATTACTCAGTAAACTCCACATCAGAGTTTCTCAAACTACATTAATTAAAAGGATCGTAGTAGAATATTTATTAGACAGATTATATTATTAATAGGTTTTTAAATTTATAAAATCAGTGGTATTCGACTGACATTTTTTTCATTTCGATCCTGTTTACCCGCCCTGAATTCATCTTTAACTGATTATAACATTAAATTATTATTAATTAATTAAATAAGAATGTAAAAGAGATCTCGGTTGAAAGTTAATTAAATATAATGGAAAACATGAAAAAAGGAAAAAGTAAAGTAACCGAATAGTTGTAACGTTCTTTCAAAGGGAAAACTTCTTAAATTGAGCTTGATTTGCATCTCCTTGCAAAGAAAGAGGTAACAAATTAAAAAAAGTTAGATTCGTAATCAAAATGTTCCTACAGTTAGTAGCATTTTTTCTTTGTTCAATGATTAGGACCTGCTTTTACGTTCCTAGGATTTTATTTTCCAGCCGATCGGTTCTTTTATATACATATACATGTATATATATATATATATACATATATATATATATATATATATATATATATATATATACATGTATATATACATAAAATAAATTAGTAATTACTCAGGTAAGTTTAATTAATATTAAATTTTATCTGATTTCTTAAGTAAGTGATAAAATGTTTTTGAATTATTTTTCAAAGTATTTGTTACGTTTTATTGTTTTAATTTTAATAATTATTGTACGAGTACATTATTATACATTATAACGTATATTATTGTACAAGTATATTGTATGAGTATACTGTACGAGTATATTTTCTTAATTAAACGTTGTACACAATTGAATTGAACTATTGAATTTATTTTTTTAAACAGAAGTAGTTTTTTTGCAAAAAATTAATTTTATTTTTTTCTTTTTATTTCTTCTTGCTAGATATATTTTTACACGATGCCCAAAGGAGTGTAATGTATGTATGTTTGTTCCATGGTAGTAGGTCAATGGCTGAACCGATTAAGATGCATGACCCCGCTTTGGAATCCTTACGTTACCGGGATTGCCGTAAGCTAAATCATTATAATCATATATATATATATATGTGTGTGTGTGTGTGTGTGTGTGTGTGTGTGTGTGTGTGTGTGTGTG
>JAAAKQ030489433.1:5601-21541 GCA_010016005.3 Zanna intricata
GAAAAAAATTTATAAAAAATAACTTATTTTCGGGAAGGATGTTATTCGATTTTTTCAAACGTAGGATTTTTTTCGAGTAGGCTATTACTATAATTATATTGAATTGTATTTTTTGAAAAGTTATAAGTTTGAGTAAAATTTCTCATAAAAAATAAAAAATTCAGTCTTGAGGTTTAGTGCCACCGCTGTATAACTTTTTCCTTCATCCGATTATTTAAAACTTTCAATACAGTTAATTTCCGTATCATGGAATTTATCGAAATTCTTGTTTCAGTTATAATTGTCGTATTTATTATAAAGCCAAATAAACATTTATTTATATATATATTCACATCTTTTTTTCATCGGAAATTTTTTTTTTGGATTTTGGACTCGGGGACTACAAAACAACAAAAAATATGTTTTTTTTTTTTTTTAACTCAGGAGGGTAGTTTTTTATCGTTAAAAGTTTCCTCTGTAACAAATTTAAAATTAATATCACTCATAACAAGAAATTATTTGTTTTGATTAATTAGCAGGATAGTTTATTCTTATTTAGATATTTTAATGGAAATCACTTATATTATGTTTCTAAAAAGTGATTTCTTATTCAAACTTTCAATCAGCCTTGGTTAAACAAAATAATCATATAAAAAAATTTCCTAATCTTTCATTTATCTGCAAATTTAAATTTATAATACTAGAAGTATTTAATAAAAGACTAATTATGAAAAATGGTACTTTGATTATAACTGCTACCTTTAGTAACTAGAGTAAAGGTTTATTCAAATAAATTAATTTTAACAACTGACTGAAAACTACAAATGTTTAAATTGTGTATTTTTAATGTATTAAATTCTGTGAAGACGTTGGAACATACGAAAACGCTTGAAATATAAAAGGTGAATTAGCATCTTCAAAAAAGATGAAATTTATTATTATTATTAATAACAATAAAAATAAATGAATGTTTATCAATGATTCTACATTGTACGTTAATTATAATAATATATTAGTAATAATTGTAATTAATTTTATAAATCTTAAACGTACTATTACTTTGACTAAGTTTTTTTTTTTATAATCATTGAACTATAAAATTTTGATTCGGGAAATTTCTGACATGATATAGTAATGTAAAAAAATGATTGATAAAAAAGACTTCTTTTATGTGAAGCACTGTGAGAGGATATTGCCTTAATATGGATCTATATGTTGTCCGTCTATATCGAAGAATATTGCCTTAAGTTATTTCTAAGAGATCAGATTTTTGGTTTCTTTTCTTAGACATAATACCGTCACCGTGAATCGATGTTCCTTCCGGTATTGACCCGTTCAGCTTTAGCTTGAGTGATTTCAGGAATTTCTGAACTATTAGTTTTGTATGATACATCTTGGTATCGTGTTTCTATCCTTCGTAATATTAAAAGGTTTAAAGGGTTTTCCACTGATATCCTTTGTACTTTTATACAATATTATGAATTAATAATATATTTGTATTTTATATTTTTTAAACTAATTAATTTTTTATAATATAATTGCAATGGAAATTGGAGCTATTTCAGAATAATAATTGTAATTAAAATTTATTTTTCCTCCCCTGACTATTATTATTTAATAAAGGAAAAAATATTAATATTGCTTAATAAATTATCACACCATCTCTATATTAATAGCGTCTCTGCCTTTTCATCTGTAGGTGCCGGGTTCGAATCCCGGTCAGGCATGGCATATTTCACACACGCTACAATTCATTCTTCGTATCCTCTGAAGATATACCTAACAGTGGTTCCGGAGGTTAAACAAAAAAAGTCTCTATATTAAAGTTCGATTCACTAAGTTACAAAATACAAAAATTTTATTTACAAAATTCTATTTCCTGTTTATATATACAGTAGTCTCTTTCTACTTTTCTTTATAACTCAGAAATTATTTAAAGTTAAAAAAAAAGGATTGATTAAATTAAATTTTTGAAAAGACAAAAAATCTTTTTTAATATTAACATAAAAAATAAATCCCAAAACAAATTTGACTAATGAAATTGATTTTTTCGATTATCAAAACATTATAATCAGCAAATGCTGTAAAATTATACTAACACTATTAAAAATTTATTGAAGGAATTTTCAGAAAAACATTTCCATCTCTAAAACTTGGATTTTTATATAAATTTTCTTATGAATTATTCAACACATTGACTTGAAATTTTTTATTTTGTCATTTTTCTATATGTAGTTTTTAACTTTTTACCTGAGTGTGTAATATAACTCCTACAATAAAAAATCTGATTCTGGTATTATTTCAACTTACTGACCTAGAATTTCTTTAGAAATTTTAATAATATTTAGAAATACTACGGTTTTAATAATATTTATTATTATTTAAAATAACAGTTTAGTATTATCGAAATAGATTATTGACTTTAGAGAGTATGGAATTAATTATTTTTTCTAAGTAGTTTTTACATCAAATAGCTAATTTTATACTTCCTTTTCCGAAGTAAAGGAAGTATTGTGATCGCGAAAAATTTCGATTTCAATAAAAATATCGTTTTGATCATCCCTGAATCCGTTTTGACTACTTTCGGCGTGACGTCTGTACGTATGTATTCCACATTACTCAAAAACGATTAGCTGTAGGATGTAACTTTTGGACTTAGGACTGTTATAACATCCAGTTGTTCACCTTCCCTTTTGATTGCAATCGAGTGAACCAAAAGTGTCCAAAAAATCCAAAAACATTTGGATTTTGGACTTATTGTAAACTGCACTAATAAGCAGTAATATTTTTGCTTTTCAAGATATATCACAAGTGTTACTTATTTTATCTGGTTCCAGAGTAACAGCCAAATAAAATATTAATTAATAAAATATATGGATCGTATAAGGGAAGACATATCGGTTCGACTCACTTCATTTCCTTTTTCCTTTTCTTTTAATTTCTTTTTTTAACTATTTTTAATTTAAATATATTGATTTATTAATAATTATTGACCCCTGATTATAAAAAAAATTTGTAGTAAATAATAATTCTGTAATAATAAGAAAAAAAATTGCAAAATATCAGAAGTTATTCCTGAAATAAAATTTTATGGACTTTTAAAAATGTGTATATAATTTAATAGGCATTATTACATATGTGTGTATGTAATAGATTTGGTAAAACATCTGATTTTTTAATACTAATTGAAAATTATAATTTAGAATATTATTATTTTAAGTCATGTAATGTCCACATCAGATGTTTTAATAATAATTTATAAGAAATTATTTTAAAATTTAGCTAAATTTTATGATCACTCCTTAACTTAAGATTTAATTTTTTTAAACTCTAATATTTCTACTGATCCAGTAACTCAATCTAGAACATTTTCTATATTTATTCTTCTGGTAAAAAAGTTACTAAGGATGTATGGGAAAATTCACTTTTATAATCAATAGTTACATTTTTAACATTTTGAAATGCTGAGAAAATGATGTAACATCGTTATCAACTTTTTTTTTTTTACGCAGTTTCTTAAATGATGTAAAGTAAGATTAAACTTAATTGAAATTATAAGATTACTATCTTTTTCCAGTGGTCCATTTGGCCAAATGGTTTATTCAGTTTAGTCAGTAGACGTCAGCAGACTAGAACGTATGCGGTCAGAGGTTCAGGTCTAGACTAAATTGAGACATTAAACAGTTTACACGATTTTTTTTTTGTGCTAAAGTATATTCAGTAAATAAAATCATCTGAAAAAAATATTAGTCGGTTCTTAAATCAAACAGGGTAATTGAAATTTTCAGTACACCACCTGACGTTGTGAATATCTTATTCACACTGTGAATATTTACCTAACTGTAGTTTTTTTGCTTTTAAATATTAATTTTCAATTTTTTAAGTTTGTAGGTGGTCAGAATACACAAATAAATGAATGTGAATATTTTTTGAAAATCTAACACTATAAAAATATAATAGAACTTTTAATAGGTTTAATTTTTGTTTCATATAAGCAGGTCAGAGAAGTAGCGATTACATCTAAAGATAGTGGATTACAACGGTAGTTTAATATGTTTCTTTAATTATAATTTAAATACATAAAATTTAGGCTTTTCCGCAATTAATTTTCAATAAATCGTATCAGTGACAAGGTATTATTCCATAATAGATATTTGATTTCAGATTTAACGTAGGCCTATCTACTATCAATCTGCCAGCTTATCCATGATTGACTTTTTTATTTTTACTTTTATCCATAAAAAAAAGGTTTATTTTTTCAATGAAAATTATCTTAAACGTTATAAATATTGTATTAATTAAGAAATTTAAGTAACAGAAAAGTTTTTACGTAAATATGTATTTTAACCGTCGTTATAATCAAGTTCTTCCGTATTATGGGAAGTAGGTAGGCTAGCAAACCCATTATATTGTTGTGCTAAGTACACTTGGCACCCACATTGTCCATCCGGAATGTTTGTGACATGTCTTTGTGGAGCTATCATAAATTTTACTGCACAATGGAAGTTCTGTCGCCATTTCCTCGTGGATATTAGGCGATTTATATTGTATCATAAAGGCGGCAGATTCTCATTTAGGAATCTGATATGACTAAAAGGAATTATGTATAGTGAAGAGAAATAAAACTTTTACTTACCAGTTTAAATTTAATTTCCGTATGAAATAGTTCATAGTTGCTTAACTTTTAGCTTTACTACTGTTTTATTGGTATTATTATTTACTTTGTAGAATGATTTATTTTTGAAATTTATTTTTTTAGCCATTTATATTTTATATTGGTTTTAATAATAATACGAATAGTTGGTAAGTTTTAAAATATTTCTGAAATCACAAACTATGTTGTGAAAGAACATGTTGAAAATAAAAGAATATGGCGTTAAACACACATTCTTTTATGATGTTACTAAAAAATGAATACTCAAAAGATTACAAGATATAATTGTATGACATGTCTCCTCTATTACAATAGTATTATAACATCTCTGTTTCTCATTTTTTCGTAAAAAATATGACCGAAAAAAGAAAAACAAAAGATTTTTTTTTTTGATAGCTAATACAGAATTTTATTTAGTTTTGAAAAATGTTTGATAAATTTAAATTATATTGTTATATTTTACTAAAGACTTCTTCATTAAATATATATATATATAGAATGAGGGATAAATGGACCAAAATTATATTCAATGAAAACTTGCTTTATATTTTAAGATCTCAAAATTTAATTAAATTTTCACTAGTTGTTTTACTAATTTCATTAGAGAACTCAGTTTTGTAAGTGCTAAACAAGTAAAAACTTTTTAATGTGTTAAAAAAGGAAAAAATATTTTCCCTATGTTATTCAAAATTGATAATTATTTCATGCAATTACTGTAAGTGAAATTAACGATTGTTTTAAACGCCTACTGTCGTAAAAATAATTAGTAAAACAACCTGGAATTTTATAAAGGTAGAAAAAAAGATTATATTTTTAAAAATGAAAAAATTCTCTCCGTATTTCGCAGAATTATGTTGTTTATACATAACAGAGCGCGGAAATTGCACATGCCAAGAAAGAGGCGAATGAAACCGTGTTTTCTCATAGTTTTCTACAGTTGTAAATGATATTATTTTCTATGTTTGAACGATTTCTTAATAAAAGAATAAAAAACAGAACAGGCTTTCATTTGGTGTATTTAAGCTTTTTTATAACTATTATTTACTAATCTTATTTTTAAGAACAGACAAAATAAATATAAATAACAAATAAAATACTTTTTGTAATGAAAAATTAAGCAATTCTTTATATAATTTTTTTTTTATTGAAAATATTAAGTTATAACGTAAGTGACATATAATGTGAACGAACCTACTCAGTTTTTTTATCAACTTCGCTGGTTGATCGCATCATTATATATCTTAAATGCATTTTGAACAAAAATAAATAAATAACCTACAGTATAAATTAAATGATAAAAAAGATTTCTTGAGTTTTCTGTTTATTATTATTATTTTTTTAGTAAGATAAAAACCTTCTTATAGATATGTTGCAAGGATTATGCAAAGTAACTAAAAAAAAAAAACAAGAATTGAAAGACAATTGTACGATTTTGTTCTGCTGTGGGGAATATAACATATGTATATTAAAAGCAAAGTGGTATCTTCTTAGAAACTTTCAGGTTAGAATGGAATAGTAAGTAGAATAAAATAGAATTCTTTTTATTGAGAATAAATCCGTGAAAATGGAGTTGAATATGAGATGTTGAGTGAGTATATATGTAAATATATATATACATACATGTGTGTGTGTGTGTGTGTATGTAAATACATCTAAGGACAGAAGTTGGTAAGAAGAATAGGAATAACGTGGTTTTGTACGGAGTTTTGAGACAAACACTACCTACAAATCCGAGACCGGCAAATATTGTCCGGGAGAAATGTTAGAGGGAAGAGAGAGCATCAGGTGAGAGAGAACTTCTGGGAAAGGCCAGCTGCCTACCTATGGACTTAACAAGTTTAATACTCTCCCGCTTCTCTTTCCCTATCCTATTTCATCTCCTTGGCAAAAACTAGCATCCCTTTCCAGTTTCCTCGACATAAATAGATACAATACCTTCAAGTTGTGTTGTTATATGCTCAGAATAAGGTTTAAACCCTTTAATCTTTGCACTAAAACGTGTAACTTCAATTTGACAAGAGAATCGGAATACATCAAAAGTTTATAATTGTTACCTAACTCGAACGATGTTGTAATTAATTTCAGGATATTTATTACAGAGTACAACAAAAGATTTGATACTTTCACTTTGACCGAACTGAACTCCTATGATTGATTTTACCGATATAATTTATTACCAATATAATTTCAGGAATGTTTGTATTATAAATTTGTTACGCGATATGGATTTTCATTATGAATTTAGTCTAGATGTTTGCTTTGGAAGTATTTATAACTAATTTATCTTTGTCTAAATATGTACTGATGAGCGTTTTGTGGCATAGTAATTCGATTATTTAAGTATTTATGATTTCGATTATTAGATGGGTCATCCGTACTTTATGAGAATTTTTATAGAAGTCTAACCTTCAATTATGAAATAATGATT
This sequence comes from Zanna intricata, assembly GCA_010016005.3. Taxonomy (NCBI): domain Eukaryota; kingdom Metazoa; phylum Arthropoda; class Insecta; order Hemiptera; family Fulgoridae; genus Zanna; species Zanna intricata. The sequence goes on from JAAAKQ030489433.1 coordinate 12,663, forward strand.
TATATTCAATTAAGAATAATTCTTAAAAAAACTTTACAGTTCATTGTATACATTTTACATGTTTACACATGTATTTTTTTACGAAAGACGTCCTTAATTGATGTGTCGAATTTAACAAGATTTTTTTTGTAGTTAATTCAGTGACCGAGCATAAATTGATTTCCATTGCAAAAGGCTTTCAACATAAATTTTCAATACCTGAATAATAAATAATTATTTTTTCTTACATTCCAGTCTTTTGAAATGTTTGGATAATTAAAAAATAATTAATGTTTGGACAGTTTAGAAAATAAAATTTTGCTTATTATTCAAACAACTGTGATTTATAAAATAAACTTCGAATTTATAAATTTTTATGACATTTAAAAATTTCAAATGTGAAAAGATTTTATGTAATTTAGTAAAAAAGAAAATAGAATGTAAACGCTGAGATAATTACAGTCTGAAAAAACATAATTATTGGATGAGTGTATTAAAATTCAGTCGTTGGCAATTCGTAGTGAAAAAATAATTAACGATTATAAAACTGATAATGTATTTCTATTAACAGTAAATAGTAAAATCAGTGTTTAATTTATAGGTAGAATCATTTACAGATGAAATCTGTTGTATCACAAATCAATATTTAATGTCTCAGGTTATAAAGCCGTTACCCATTTTTGTCCATTTTTTAATATGTATTCCGTAATTTTCTTTGATATCAAAATATTACCGTCATATTCAGGTTATTTTAATGTTTTCGATGTCACAAAACTTGGCAAATAATAGGTCAATTTCCAACTACGTTTATTTAACTTTTAACTACGTGCATTTAAAAAGTATATAAATTATTTAATGATCGTTCTAAGATATAACTATATTGGGTATGGCGTAATATATCGATTTTATCATTTTAGTTAAAACTGTGCGTACTCTAACGATAAACATTATGTCATTAAAAAAAATTTAATATTCTAGAAACCCTGAAATACTTAAGTTGAAATTAAAAGGACAGGAGATAATTAATGAAAAAAATAAAAAGCTCATTTCAATCTAATATTCAAAAATTTTAAGTTGTTAAAATGAAGAATGAGAAGAATTAGTTTAAAAAAAAAGGTATAACGTTAGAACGAATGTGACAAAACAAAAGTGGTCATTACAGTAGGGTTGGGGAGTGAGAGGAGATTTTTTTACTCGATGATCCCAACTCAGGAAGTCTCGGTGCTAAAGGTAGTTTTCCGAAACGCGTCAACTACGAATATTGGAGTGATAATGCTATGAAGAGCAGAAAATAACACTTAGATCAATTATGATAATCGTAGCGGAAATATTGGGAAATTTTTTTAACTCGTATTTATAATATTCACTAATATAAGTTTAAAAAAAAAATTGTAATAAACGTTCGCTAAGTATTCTTTATTCTTTTTAACTCATTAGAATAATAGGGATTTAACATTTTTTTATTTTTATTTATTTTTTTTTTTTAATAATAAATATTTTTATGTCTAGTTTCTTTTTCCTTGATATCGCCACATAAGCTTGAAGCTTGTGAGTGGAAATATGAAAATGTAGCTTATGAAAAAAATGCCATGCCTGATCGGGATTCGAACTCAGAACCTCCGGATGAAAGGCCAAGACGTTACTCTCGCCGCAGTTGTATAAATACTAAGTTTAATGAACTTACTTATTTTTCTTCCTTATTACATTATCTAAAAGTATGTTAAAATTGTAGTCAATAATTTTTAGTAAGAAATAAAATAACAATATATTAATAACCAATTATTTTTTTAAATATGAATCGCATTAAAGTTTTTTTTTTTTATGTTTTCATTTAATACTTTATGTATGTTGTATTTTTATGCAGTCAGTACTCAGGTTTCATTTTTTTATAAATTTGAGTGTAAATGTAGATATATGTTAAAAACATGAATTTAAATTATTCCTAAAAACGCGGGCTGCGAATTATATATGAAAAAAAAATTATATTTTCTAATAATGCTTGATTTATTACTCTCTTTTGTCTCAATTTCTGGGAACAAAGGTTCGTCGTTGAAGCAAAAAATTCATTTTGTGTGCCAGTGTGTGTGTATTTGTATAGTTGTGTACGCGTATGGGGGGACACCTGCCGTCTGATTTACGTCGGTATCTGACTGAGACCGAGTAGGAGCACCCCTGCACCCCATTATTTTTGTTGGAAAGCTTGATTAAACCCGCGGGGGCAATCTTTATTATCCATGTCAAATCAAGTCACTACAGGCACCCTAGTAATCCACCTTCTTGTAACACATAGGACATTATCTGTCCTGACAAATAATTCACTCTTGGAGAAGGTAAACTGAACGTAGCGATTTTATTGATTCTTTAAAGAATATATTACGGTTTTATGTTGTAGCTAGTGTAATGGCACTTTTTTTTATTAAAATCACTTTTCTATTACTTCTTTTTATTATGAAAACATTTGCTGACGTTATTTACGAAAAGAAAAATTATTATTATTATTTTTATTTCTGTATTGATTTATTATGAATCCGTAAGACGTTTTATCTTTATAGATTATTTTATATGAGTAATAAAAAATCGTGACAAATCAGAAAATAAATCTTGTCATTATTTCCCAAATAATTTCCGCGTTCACTGAAATATGGTGATCAATGTAATATGAAAAGTCATTCACATACTGTATAAAACGCACTTCAAGATATGTAAAATAAAATAACTAAAATTTTATTTTTGTTAGGAATGCTAATTAGAATGAATTTCTTAATCCACTTTTTATTAAGAAATTTCTTAAAAAGTTTCAAAGAAAAAATTATTTTCCACTTTTGCCTCCATTGAACATTCCGGAAGTTTCACGCGTAACTCCTTCAGGCTGTATATTAATTACAATTTCTTTTCATAACATCTGCCTTTTTTCTTTTCTTTAAACATTAAAATTCAATAATCAATCGTTACGTGGTAATGATATATTACTACGAGTAAGAAAACCGTACTTCTTAATTTCTTATGTGATTTTAGTAAAAAAAAAAAAAAGGCTGATTTTAGAATACTTCTAATTACATTAACAAAAAAGTTTTTTATTTTTATTGTGAAAATTAAAAGCTAAGAAGTTTCTAATATTAGCAGATATATTTTTCTTCCAAAGGTACATCGACATCAGGTTATAAATCTGGAGATCTTTCTCGGTCATTCGAAAAGTGGATGTATTTTTCTAATTGAATTACTATCACTGTCCATCCATTCTTTCACATTTATACATGCCATTCTGTCTCTAGAAATTTAGCTTCTGAAGAATCTTCTTGTTTTTCTCTCAATTGTATTCGAACAGTTTTTTTAGGCATTTTCTGATCGTTTCAAAATTTAAAAATGAAGGTAAACTTGCAAAAAATGATGGCTTGTATAATGAAAGTAAAATTTAAACCGTTGTGTCTGGTTAATTTAATTTTAAAGTATAGTTTTTTGAAGTGAAAAAACTATACTACTTTTTAGCGCGTTGTGCCGGATACTTTTGTGATAGACTTTTGCATATAGAAAAAAATAGCTGACACATAATCAAAAATGACGATTTTTGATTACGAGCCCTGATTTTTTATTTAAAGGCACATTCTCTAATCATATGTATAGGAGAGAAAGACATAGAGCGAGAATTTATACATATATGCATATAAAATATATAAGATTAGAGGTAAGAGAAAAAACTATAGATGATCCGTAGGTGATTCCCAATAGCTGGCCTCCGTGGCCGAGTAGTAGCGTCTCAGCCTTTCATCCGGAAGTCCTGGGTTCGAATCCCGGTCAGGCATTGCATTTTTCACACATGCTACAATTCATTCACCTCATCCCCATGAAGATATACTTAATTGTGGTTCCGGAGTTAAAAAAAAAAGAAAAAAAAAAGGTGATTCCCAATAAACTTCTCTTTCTTTCTCTCTCTCTCTTTCTGTATACTTACGCATATGATCATATACGTTTACATCAATATACAGTAAAAAAAGACATTGATTCAATTTTTCTTTCTTTCTCCCGCTCTTTTTCTCTTTTTTTGTATACCAGTACGCATATATGTATAACGTACATTAATATAGTATAGAAAGACTGTTGTAGTTATCCGGTGCACGTCGCTTTGTTAGTATAACCATACTATACCTATACGTAATGAAGTGTTTTTTAAGTTGTTTATATAAAGTTAATTTTAAAATAATTGTTAAAATTCATTGTAAAAAAAACATAACAAATTTACAAGATATTTGTATAGATGTCATTGAAGGGTGTTTATTTCATATTTTAGTTATAATAAGTCAATTGTTTCATTTTTAGCAGTACCTGATAATAATGTAGATAATATATACAAATAATATAAACATTACAGAAATAGAATAATAATATATATAATGTAATAATATATTGTAAATATATTATAAATCATTATTATAATGCAAATTTTTTTAAACATTTATTTAATAAAGAAAACCAATTTAATTTTTATTTAAAAAACAAATGAAATGAAATTATCAACTTATTTAATTAACCATTACACTATATTATAAATAGATTTCTTAAGTAATATATTAAGTCCTTTTAAATGAATAATCACATACATTAGAATCAGCAATAGAATCAAATATACGTTTACATTTATTAACCGATGATCGATACTCATTGTTTTAAGTTTTCATTTTCTGTTGGCGCGTCCCATGACTCAATTTTTTTCTTTGGTTAAATTTTTCCCTTTTTTCACTGAGGTGTTTAGGTCGATCACATAGAAATCAGTCTTCAAGTATTCTATTTTAATATTTATGATTAACGTCACTAAGCTAGACACATTACACTAAGCTAGACTGTTATTTTATATTATCCTTTAATGCTTTCTACTTTTTTTAGTTAAATTTTTCATCACTTATATAATTTTTAAAGATTTCTACCTACTTTATTTTTGGAATAATTATAAATAAGTATCTAAGCTAATGAAATATATTTATTATTATTCTTTCTTTTTTAATAATTCTTATAGAGTAAACAAAATTCAATAACAATCATGCGATTTCAATATAATACTGGTATATAATTATTAAAAACTTCTCTGTCTATCGTGATCGCAATATCTCTTATGAAATATTTTATCCGTTCTCTTGGATAATCCTTACGCTTTGCTTCTTATGAATGTTCTATATAAAACATATTTTTAAGTGTGGACCTGACAGTGCTGAAATAAAACTTACCATGATTTACTGCGATGAATGACAATGAAAAGAATTTTTTCTCTATTGATTAAATATGTTAATAATTTTTTTATCGCTAAAGTTTATGTTTAAGTTCAGTACCAAATATTATTTGTAAAATTTTATTTTTATCTTTAGAAATTATCAGTAAAATGGTGTTAATAAAATATACTCTGTGAAAAAAAAAATTTGTATTCTCAAGAATGAATCGATTCCTCTCGATATTTTTTATTGACTTTGTTTCTTCCATTATTATTTCAATCAAACATTTCTATTTATCAGAGTTCAGTCGGAAGAGTTCCTGTATACATATCTGTAAAACTCCCATTTCATAATTCCGTATTACAAGATTTTTACCTCCAAAACTGAAAATTTTGGTTAAAATAACAAAAACCATGTAGTAAAATTGTTACTTTAAGTAATAACTATAACAATATAATTATTGTAAAACAATAGCCATATTGTTATTGTAATAGTAATATTACTGTCGTTATTATTATATTATGTGCGTATTATGTGGTTTAACTATTGAATTTTTTCAATTTTTTTTCAAAATTTAATTGATGTAGATTTCAAGCTTTCTTGTTCATTTGCAACAAAGTTTTTTTAGTGAACATAAAAATGACCGTCATATGATAAAAATTAAAAGTCAGTGAAGCAGAAAGAAGTACAAACAACTTCTTTAAAGACTAAAATCTTAAATCTCCCAAAATTTCTGTATGAAAAGAAACTGAAACTTTTTAATTTATTTGAAAAAAATATAGGTATGCTTTAAAGGTTTTAACGAATTTTTATGATTATATTTTATCTATTTTAATGGAAATGAATTATTTGTACCATACCATAAATCTTTATGGTGTTTATATTGTAATAGGCAAGGTAAAATTTATTTTAACCAAGAAATTTGTACATCATTAAGATAGATAAGTAAAGTTACTGTCAGATAGTACTGATCTATAAACAATCTTTTTTTTTTGTTACACTCGCTAAAGTGTGTCATATGTTTTGCGCTGACCTTTCAAATCTACGAACCAAAACTGAATGAAGTACAAGGGTTTAAAGGAAACCTGATTTTTTTTAGCCTACATTATGAATTTATCTTATCTAATATTTGTTTTCTTTACTTTTCTTCTGTTTTCACCTTCTGGAATGTCCCTTTGAGTCTCCAGTGGTAAATTAACTAACACTTTCGGTCTCCATTTTCCCTGATAGCATATATCCATCATTAATATATCCTGATGAAAGCATTCACCGTGCATCGCATATATCTTTAAGGTTAGGTGAAAAAATATTTCATCCTAGTTTACTGTTTTCAAGATTCACCAATTCTGCATTATTCGCAGCCTTTTGTCCAAAAATGGTTTAAAAATATTTTGAAATGACGCCCATTCATATAAAAACTCGCCTCATATAAAAACCTCTCAATGTGTAAATCCTTTATTCGCTTACCTAATTACGTATCTGGTTCAACAAATATTCCTTCTTTGATTTTTGCCTCTCTGGTTCTGAGAAAATTTACTCGTAATTTATAAGAGATCTTGGCCATTACCAATTCATTACTTTGACAAACGGTTTCATCAAACTAAGATTTATGTATAAATGATGGAAAATACACATTCTTCGGATTCACAAAAGCTTGACAAATAACTTTTTTCTGATTTGTTTGAATGATTCTCTTTTCGGCTGGTCTGTTTTAATGTAGTGTTTTTTTCATTTTCTACTGCTCCTCTCACTTAAGCAGTAGTATTTAATATAACCAATTCATACTGAATATAACCGCGAATCATCTTTAGGTCTCCAAATAGGTACCAAGAATTTTTTTCATGCTGTATCATCTTAGTAATACTTCCATATTTTTATTGATCTCCTTCATTTGTGCTACATAAGCAAGTGGAAGTAATGGTTTTCTATTGTGGTTACCCAAAATAAAATTCAAATGATTTTTTAACAAAAGGAGTATTATTACTTCTCTGAGATCTAAAATTTATTCACTACACATGCAGCAAAAATTATAGGGAAGATATTCAACTATGAAGCTTTTTTGTATAAATTATTAACAGAACTCAAAAACAGTTTGTTTGAAGCTCAATGGAAACAATGCACATCTGTACCGGAAAAAGTAAGCATGAAACAAAAGACGAAACTCGCGATGGTAATTGCATGAAAGCCAGAACGAAACTGCTTATCTCATCTGGACTACTCCCCAATAAAAATAGTTATTCAAATCACTTAAAAGATCGTTAATAAAGGCTATCAGCCTTGATTAATATTTATATATTATTACTGTAATAAATTTATTGTAGGAACTGGTAATCATGTTTTTTTAATACAGCGCACTACAATTGAGGCAAATTGAGGTAGAATACAATAAATTATAACAATAAATTTAGATTCAGTGTGCAACATATAAACTTACAAATAATAAAATATTAAATTCTTTACAGTGACAATACATAAATTAATGAAATATAAATGCAACACATCCTGCCGCTGCTGTACCGCGCGAAATTTTCTCACATTGTTTGCATATGTCTCTCTGCATCTTCTCCACTTCATCCAACTCCTCGAAATCAGAAAAGCCTTTAAAGTGTTTAACGTATTGTAAAGCACATCACAGCTCACTCATTTGTTCTAGTGATATTCGGGATACACAGTTACCCAGGATTGGGAACTTCTGTTTTGAGCTGACAATTAACTCTTTCTATTATGATTCTTTTTTTAGCTTATTTTCGGTTAAATTCTTTCTTCTCTTTCATCATCTTGATTTTTTATAGTTCAAATCACTGCAAAAAGACCAACCTCTGGAATTAAGAGTTGATAAATCTTTCATTTCTTTATTTTCGTAGGACATCATCTTCTTCATACTGGGTCTCGAATAAGATTTTGTAGTTGTGGTATTCGCCCGTCGCCTTCCGGTGTCATGAATAGTGTAATTAGCCACGAAGATAAACCACAGCCGGAGAGGCCTAGAAAACAAGCAGTGGCATCACATCGAGAGATGTCCTGAATATCTTTCGTACACATTCTTGCACAAAGCCCGGTCTCCGGGCTTGCTCATAAGCTTTGCCTCTGCACCACACTTCGCCTGAACATTTACACATGCTCACCCTTGTGATTAATATATTTCTTCTCAACCAAATATTAATTGTGATTTTTCTTTATATTTATGTAGATGCAATCTAATAAACCAACAGTTTGCCAGTAACAGTGTATTTGATACAGTAACTTTGTATTTATTACTTTGTATTTTTATTACTTGGTAAATGAATGTAGTTATTTCAAGATGTGACCCATAACATTGTTAATACTTTTACACCCTGTTAATCAATCTACTCCAAAATTTTCTTCCAGTTTAACCTGAAATCTAGGATCAGTGGTATAAGTAAGAATAATTGCGTATGTGATTTCTTGGAAGGTTAGTGCTTTTACCCGAGTTTCATCTCTATTTGGCATAGATTCTGAAGCTAAAAAATACATTGTCTCAAAACCCATCAATTCCTTGCACCTACTCATAACTCTTCTTTCTCTGTATGTTTTTTATCTCTCTCACATGCATAAACATCACTATGTTTACTGGTAAAGTGAAGTGTGACTGACCGCAGAAAGCTCTCTCTTTATATGTTAACCCACTGGGTTGGTCTAGTGGTTAACGCGACATCGCAAATCAGCTGATTTCGAAGTCGT
>JAAAKQ030489444.1:8045-21541 GCA_010016005.3 Zanna intricata
CAAGAATCTGATGCAAACTGATAAATTCATGTACAAAGTAGAAAAGAGTTCATAGTATTTCATTACGTTACCTACCATGTTTATTGTAACATGATAACATGAAGAAGAGAAGAGTATATTGTTTAAATAAAGTAAAACTTAATCTCTGTAAGTTATTTTCTTATGAATAACCTACTCATCCCAGTAATGAATAGCCAGTAATGACAATTGTCAAAGGGCTCCATATAATGGAACATGATCCCAGGCTCTCAATGTTAACATGACTTCAAGTTTTGTCATCCAAGAGAACATGAATTATTCAAAGTACTCATCCTGATCCCAGTAGGATAGGACATCTGCCTTGTGACGATCCTGGTTGCCATACCACCTCAGCTTTACTGGAGGTCATCTTTTAGACTCTCTAAACTTTATAACAACATAGTTACCAGTTTGGTCTCTGTCAGGATACCACTGATGCAAAAGCCTTGGCTGACATTTTCATCATTGTACACAACCTATTATTGCCTTCGTGTGGCTTCTTCCATTCATGACCACCTACCATAATTTATAACCCTCAACTGTCAAATAAGCTGATTCGTGGAAATGTGATCATTCCGCCTTCCTCTAACACCGAAAGTTTCACACAAAAACTCTTCCTATATCTAGTTTTAGTTAAGAAGTCTTGTAATGCCTAAAATACTATCCTCATACCAGTAAAAGAAATTGTTGATCACTACAACTTTTGTCCTACAATTCAGTTTACAAAGTCCTCTTTATTTACTTAAAGATCAAGAACCAGATTTACAGATTTAATAAGCTTCTAATGAAGTACTGTTTCTCTGTTCAACCTCTGGAACCACCATAAGGTATTACTTAAGAGGATGAATAAGGATATGTATTGATGTAAATGAAGTATAGTCTTGTACAATCTCAGGTTGACCATTCCTGAGATGTGTGGTTAATTAAAACCCAACCACCAAAGATCTACGATCTAGTATTCAAATCCGTATAAAAGTAACTTTACTAGGATTTGAACTTTAGTACTCTATTGAAGTACTCCTGATCTCATAGGGGAAGACACCCTCCATGAGGCATTTTTAGTCACTATACCACCCCGTCTGTATCTAGTTCTTATGGGCTTTACCGGATTTCATCTACAAAACCTTGGCAAAAGTTACTTCTCAGCCTTGTTCTTGCCTCAGTCAGGATGCCACCAATCAATCATATGCTTTCTTGAAGTCTGTAAACATTAGCTTGAGAGTCTACTAGCTTGAAACTCATGATATAGTCTTGACAGCTTCTCCGGGGACTGAAACCTCCGTGGTATTTTCCTAGTTTTTCTCAAGTTGTAAACCGATCCTGTTAAGGATGATTCTTGAAAGAATTTTATGTGTTGTGTGTAGGAGTGAGATTCCCCTGTGTTTGTTAAGGTCTGTTTTGTCTGCTTTTTTGTGAAACAGGTGGATGAGGGTTGTCCATTGTTCTGGTAGTTCTTTGATCCAAATATTGACAAACTGTTGATGAAGGGCGATTATTTTTGCTGGTCTTCCTGCATGTTTCCAGATCTCTGCAAAGGTCTTATCTTCCCCTGCTGCTTTATAATTCTTCATCTTAGTGCTTGGTAGACTTCTTTTATTGTGGGAGGGTTGATGTTTTTTGATGCTGTTGTTATTGGGGTGCTGGTGTCAAAGACTAGGAGTTCTGTTGTTTCTTCGCAATTTGATTCTATTTATTATGTAAATTTGTTTTTGGATCTATACTCGCCCACAAAAAAATTGTCTGCACACAAAAAAAGTTTGTTAAAACTAGACATTATTGTAGTGATATTATTTGAACATTTTTTTTTATTGTTTGATGGAGGTATTTACTTTTCATATTTGTTTTTTATATATATATATTTTATTTTAGGTTGAAGGCTCAAAGAAAAGTATTGCTGTATTAAAAAAGGTTGTTGAAGCATGTCCTGGTTTAGTTGATGCCCAGCTTAGTTTGGCTAAAAGATATTTGAGTCTTGGTGAAAATGAGAATGCAATTAATACATTACGTCTTCTTCTAGATCAACTTGATCCTACTAACATTGATGCCCATCTAATTATGGCACAACTAAATATTGATAAGGTATATTAGTTTATCAAATAATTACAGAAACTCATTTTTTTTTTATTAAAATTTGTTTTTTTTATTGATGCATGGTTTGATGACTGCGATGAATGGCAACATTATTTCTTAATACTTATGTGTTAAGTACATTATAAAAATTTGGTTAAATTTCTGTAAGAGAAAAAGAACTCTTCTCTTACAGAAAATTAAGAATGTAGGTCAAATTCTTAATTTGACCTACATTGAATTCTCTGTGCTGACGTTATTCTTTTTCATCTGGCTTGTGGCATCCTTCAAAGTAATCCCCATTTGACTGTACGACACGCTCCCATCTGTCTTTCCACTTTCTGAAACAGTTCTGGAATTCAGGTCTTTGAATGGCCTTAAGTGCTCTCATATCATTCTTCTGAATCGTCTCTGTGTTGTCAAACCGGTGTCCTTTGAGTGGAATTTTCAGTTTTGGAAACAGTCAAAAGTCGCAGGGGGCTATGTTGGGGTTGCCTGGAGGCTGGCAAAGTCGCCTAATTTGGTGTTTTGCCAAAAACTGTTGCACAACATCTGATGAATGTGCTGGTACATTATTGTGATGAAGAAGCCAGTTGACAGTTGCTCAAAAATGTGGTTGTTCTCTCCTCACTGCGTCATGCAATCTTTTCATAATATGATGGTAAAATTCTTTGTTAATCGTTTGACCTGTTGGAGCGCATGCATGGTGCTCAACGCCTTCATAATTGAAGAAAACGGTCAACATTGCCTTGACATTGCTCAGGCTTTGACATGTGTTTTTTGGTCATAGCTCAGATAGAAGTTCCACTGCGAAGGCTGTTGTTTTGTTTCAGGATCATAACTGTAAACCCACGATTCGACACTGGTCTTTTTAAGCACATTTTCATTATTAGCGACTGTTTCCAAGTTATCCTGAGCAATTTTGAAGGGAAGGTTTATCTGCTCCATTGAGAGCAATTTTGGAATGAACGCGAGTCATTTCCAAATGTTAGAATTTCCAAACACTTGTTTTCAAAATCCTAGTTCATAGTTCGTGCACAGTCAAACAACGATATTTTTCAATTGCATGTCGCACACACTTGACATTTTCCGGTGTTATTGTGCTCAAAGGTTGGCCAGAACGTGGGTTACTGTCAACAGATGTATGACCATTTTTAAACCGCTTTTACCACTTTTATTTGTGTTCTACCTGTACACTCTTTTCCAAAGACCTTCTGCATCATTTCAATAGTATCTGCACAACTTTTTTCAAACAAACCGTAATGCAAATTCGTTGATCTGATCTCTCCATCATTTTCATTGATTACAAAAGCCTATGAACATCAACAAAGCACTGAAATTAGATAAAATTCCAGTAGTGCATTTCTTAAATCTTATATATGAATGAAGTTGAGAATGCTGGTTAACTAGATCACTGCATGTTATTAGTTTTTTAGTGACTTAGTAGTTAATGTTGCTGAAAAGTGAAAATTCAGTGATTAGCGTAATATTCCCTAGTAAGTTGCACAAAATTATTTTTAAGAATTCTCATAAAAAAACTCTAAATAAGCATGTAAGAGGTATTTAAAAGTGTAAAAAGTAAAATTAAGCAAAAATTATTGAAGACTTTGCCACTGCTAGTAAATCCGAAGAAATTAACTGATGGAAGGTGATACATCTGCATGAGCATTATGATTTGAAAAAAAGTCAATCGATTTAAGATATTAATAGTTATTATTTTGCAATTCTGTTGATTAAATTATGAGAACTTAGGTATAATAATAATATATATTACTTTTATTTATTTTAATGTGTATTTCTTTTAACAGGGAAAATATGATCAAGCTGAATCTAGCCTTGAAAGGGCTTTAAGTTTTAATTTAGAAGTTCGTGAAAAGCCATGGTATCATTTACTTTTAGGTACTGTTCATCGATTTCATGGTGATCATGAATCATGTATTAATTCCCTAAAAACAGCTTTATCAATTAATAATGGTAAATAATATATATTTATATATTTGGTTTAAGTTCTTTAATTTTAGCTAATTATAAATCACTGTTATTAGTTTTAAAAATATTAGTGTATAAAGTGATTAAATGCAGTATTAATTATTTATTTTAACTTTGATAAGGACTGATAATTTGCTGTAATTTGAAAAAGAAAGGTTTGTTCGTAGCACTTGTTTTGATTTCTTTGATATTCTTTTTGTTTTGTGTGTATTAAGATTAAGTTATTGGAGGTAGATAATAATATCACAAAATAAGTTACAAGTAACATACTACTCAAATCAAGATAATACAAAATAAAAGGAGAAAAATCATTAGTTGCAGTTCACCTGAATTCAAATTAATATAAACAATTACTTATTAAGAATGTTAACAATGTTACCTTTATGTACACAAAATCATCTACTGGCTATTATAAATAATGATTTATCAAAAACTGTCTAATCCTCTACATCTGATGTAATTGCAGAAATGTTTTAATCTGATATATACATAGAGATCTTGTTGATGAGGTAGAGAAGAATTTGCAAATAAAGGGATTTTTATAATAAACTTTATAAAAGCTTATGAAGGTAGTATAAACAATTAACGAAAGCATGTGTTGTTAGTTTCTGTTTAGCAATAAGAGTTAATTCTTTGACTCAGCACCATAATAAAAACTTTTTTTGGGTTGGAAATTTGTGAAAATTGTAGATATTCCAGCAGCAAAATGTTCTAGTATGTGAAGCATCAAACAGTGATAATATTTATTGGTATATTTGTAATAAATCTATTCCTTATTTCTAACAAGAATGAATTTACCTGGACTTTATTTGGAGATTAAAGATTGTGCAAGTCAGTTTTAGCCAATACCAACAAAATATTGTAGTAGTTGTAATTATTTTAAAATTTCTTTTCTGTTTTTTTTTTTTTTTAAGGTTAGATATTTTTAGTTTGACAGTTATATACATGTTTAGGCTTCATATTTATTTTAGTTTTTGTAATTTTTTCTTTCTTTCTTTTTTTTTTAGAAAGATTATCTTCAATAGAATTAGGCAATTTGTTTCTTGAAATGAGTGGAAGCTTAATGGCTCTAGGACAGTTAGAAGAAGCTGGGAAAGCCTTACAGGATGCTGGACAAAAACTAAGAGAAACGGATGAAGAAGGTCGTGTTACTATTGGTAGTGCTGAACTGGCATTGTTAAAACATGACCCTACATTGGCTTTAACTTTATTATCTAGCATTACACCTAAACATCCATTTTATATACAGGTAATTCTTTCTTTTTAATTCTCAACTTAGAAGTAACATAATTTTTTAAGTAAAGATTTTTTCCTAGTAAATAGCAATAGTGTTGCTATTTCTTAACAGTAGAAAGATACATAAGCTTTATATTATCTGGTTCAGTCTTTCTTTTGGCTGTTATGTGTACTAAGCCACCTGAGGTACAAAACGTATTAGAACAGTTGTTTTCTCTGTGAGATATTATGTTCATTATACAGCCAGTCCTTTTGGTGAACATAGGAAAGATGTCAGTTTTAAGGCTGATCATTTCTTCATTTTGGTGTATCTAGAATTCTGATAAACAGCATTATATTTTGCTCAGTGAAGAAGGCTGTGGGAAACCATTAACTTCTCATCTTCCTAGTTAGCTTACATAGGATATAGATCTTGAAGATTGATGTTTTACTTTAAAGGTTGAATGAATACAGTCTTTGTTGTAATACGTAATGTGTAACTCTAAAAATGTAAAAGGAGTCAATTTATAAAAATGTTTAGAATTGCTTAAGTCAGTGTTGAAGGGCTAGTTGAATAGTAGTCTTAGTAGTAGTAGTAGTAGTAGTAGTAAGAGTAATTTGATTATGTGATCAGTTTAGTTTTGCTGACTTTTTATGTTATATTGAATCATTTATTTGAATTTAAAAAGAAATTCTTATAAAAATTAAATGAACATCAATATTTTTCCTTAGAAAGTTGGGATTGAACTAGAAGGATTTGGTATTTTTTTGGAAATGTTATTGACAGTAAAAAATTCACCAAAAGTTAGAAATAGTTGTAGTTATGTATGTTTTTATTTGATAATTTTGTTTTATTAAAATGATTGAACATTCTACAATGAAATATTTTGCTTTAAATGAGAACATGTATTGTTATAATTCAGTTAGAATATTTTGTTTAAAAATTATGCTATAATTAAAATGTGATAAAGCAAGTGTGACCTAAATAATGATAGTTTCTTAATACATTGTCAGTTATTGCCTCACCTGTTCCATTTTTGGTGGTTAATTATCTTACAGCCTGAAGGTTCTGTAGCACCAAGAAATCTCATGGAGTAGCAGTCTGGAAACTGAAGGTGGTGAAATAAGATAAAATATGTTGCTTCCCAAAGCGGTATTTAATGAACCAATTTTCATATGTTGCGTGCAGTTTCACAGCATACTATGACCTGTTGGCCTCCGTGGCCGAATGGTAGCATCTTGGCCTTTCATCCGGAGGTCGAATCCCGGTCAGGCATGGCATTTTTCACACACGTTACAATTCGTTCATCTCATCCCTCTGAAGATATACTTAATTGTGGTTCCAGAGGTTTTAAAAAGTGTTTCTTTAAACATGACATAAAAAATAAACTGATTTCGAAGTCAAGAGTTATAAGGTTCAAATCCTAGTAAAGGTAGAGTTAATTTTATACCAATTTAAATACTAGATCGTGGAGACCGGTGTTCTTTGGTAATTGGGCTTCAATTAACCACACTTCTCTGGAGTGGTCATGCTGAGATTGTACAAGACTACACTTCATTCACATTCATACATACATGACCTAGCAGTTATGGCTTAAAATGTATCTAAAAAGCAAAAATATTAAAAATTGAAAAAAAAACATCAATGTCAGAACAAAAAATTTCTGACAGTCTTTGTTCTTAAAAATAGGATAATTAAAAAGCATGCTGATGACAATTTTATATATAGTATTTATATGTAGTATAATTTTTCCAATTTTTAAAATTTAATTAAAAACATTTGTATATGTAATTGTTCCAGGACAGGACGTATTAGGTATTTTCAAGAACTAATTCAGGTCACCAAAATGAGCAAAAGTATTTATATCGGCATAAGTCCTTTTTTGCTTTATATTCCTATTCTATATATATTCCTTTTCTATATTCCTATTCTATATTTTTGTGATTTTCAACAAAAAAATTATTACTCAGGAATGTGTAAACCTACTTTAATTAAATTTGACACATCTGAGACTAGTATCTTGTTCTACAAAATAAAACATTTTGAAAACGTTACTTTCAAAAATTTCTAAAACTGTCATGATAGTGGCCATCTTAATTTTTAATCTTCAATATCTTTGTAATTTCTTGTTTGATAAAAGTTTTACTAAAAATCTGATTTGGTCACCACATGATTTTCTTGTACACCTATTAAATTACATATGTACATTTTTTGTTGCACTTCTTTTAAAATTATTTAATGTGAAAATGAGATATGATCCTCTCTTTAATAAAATGGATAGTTACACAATTGCTAAAATATTAGCTTTTATTAACATCAAATACTTATACAATTATTAATTCAACTATCTTACCTCAAATGTCAGGTTAGAGTAAAAGTCCCTTTATTACAGTGTAAATCATATCTTTCTAAAACTATGTTTTTTAAATTGTTTTGATAAAACCATCAACAAAATTTAAACAAAAACGAAACTGGTGAAGTTTTATTTATTATCAAGTAGACTGAAACAAATATACAGATAAAAATAATACGATATAAATAATTATCTGTCTAATATATATTCTAAATAATAATCTTCAATTAATATTAAATAATCAGATATTTCACCAAATCTGATATGGACATCACATGACTTCCTTAGACGCCTATTAAATTTCTTATACACCTTTTTAAAATGAAAAGTATATAAAATTTTATTTCATTAATAACTTCTGATATTTTTTCATATATTTTTTTTTAATTTTTATTATTATTGAGTTATTATTTATTGTAAAATTTTTTTTTACAATCTGAAGTTAATAATTTTATTACTAAATCAGTATTTAAATTTAAAAAAAAAGTAGGAGATGAAATCTGATTTGAACTGATGTGCCCTTCCCCTTATGCTATTAGTACTGGAATGATCTAAATTTAAAACATCACACATCTGTGTTCATAAATGTTGTTGCTAACTGCTACAACCACTATAAAATAATTATTAATGTTAAGCATATAAACCAAATAACTATATTATAGAATATTTAAGGAATAATAATAAAATGATGAGGATTTAAGGGGAATATATAAAATTAAATGTAATAAGAATTATATTCATAAAACTAATCTTTTATAAAAAGGTTTATATAACATTATAATACTTACAGAAACAGAAAGGGAGGTGTGTCTAATGTAGCCAACCATTTATTGCAATGTAAGAGTAGTATTGGTGATTATAAAAATAATTTAGAAATTTTGGGAATCTGTAATAAAAATAGAAGAATTAATATATTTGAAAAATATTATATTTAATAAAAGTATGAAATGATAAACCAACAGATAGTATTTGAAGATGTTTTAATTAAAAACATCTTCAAATACTATGGTTAAATACTAATCTTCAAATACTAATGGTTGGCTACATTAGACACACCTCCCTTTCTGTTTCTGTAAGTATTATAATGTTATATAAACCTTTTTTTAAAAGATTAGTTTTATGAATATAATTCTTATTACATTTAATTTTATATATTCCCCTTAAATCCTCATCATTTTATTATTATTCCTTAAATATTCTATAATATGGTTATTTGGTTTATATGCTTAACATTAATAATTTTTTTAATTATTTTATTTGTATACAGTTTTTATTTTTATATAGTTTTTATATTTTAAGACAAAAACTATTACTAATCTCTATTATTTTCTTGTTGCAACTTTGTAAAACTGTCATGCTACTTTATACTCTATTTTTTTATAGACTTTTTCTACAGTTTTATCAAAACCATTAAATACTGCCATTATAGAATTATGTATCAGCTGATGATGCAAGATACCACAAAAGTCGAGTATTGGTATTAGTTTTTCTTGTTAGTATGTTTGGTAGTTACGTTGTTTTTTGAATTTAATTAAATTATTAAATAAAAATAAAACATATAACATATGATCACATAACATATAGCGATCAATATGTTGGTGAATTATTTGAATTTTCAAAAATTTTTATATATATAGAGCCTGTGACACTTCCGGTAAAGGATTCTAATATGGGGTTACACATCTAGTTGATCTATTCAGCTGTTGAGCTGCTATAGTGAAACAAACATATATACATTCTAAATACATTACATTCCTTTTTAGGCAGTTGTACTCTCATTTCATTGATCACGTGTCATTTATTTATTGTTGAAAGTAGAATGCCAAATATATGAAAGTATATCGTTTTCCACAAATGCGACGCTAAATATTACTCGAGATATCTATGGAATAAGTATTCTTCATGAGAGAAAATGGCCAAATAATATTTAATAACATTAACCACTTGCAAAAAATTAGTTACATTTATAATGCAACTTCTCATATTTTTTTTTGTATTCAAATTACTGGAAGTTGGGAAGTTTTCTTATAAAATCTCTGCAATGAAAACTCTCATTTTGTTATGTCCCTAATTTTGTTATGTGTTATTGTTCAAAGTAAAACAGATTTTTTGTGTAAATGTCTTTATTTTTCCTGAGTTTTGTTATTTACAACCTGGTATTAATTAATTTCTACACGTTTACTTTTATTTTACATAATTTATACAGTTAGTGTATTTTCATTTTTTAAAGGCACGCATGAAAATGGCTGATATTCATCTTCATGAAATGAAAGATGGTCGAGCTTATGCTGAATGTTTTAGACAACTTGTTGAAACAAATCCTTCTACCGATAACTTAATAATGCTTGGTGATGCTTATCTTGCTATTCAGGTAATTCTTTTTATTATTCTGTAGATTACAAAAGTTATATATTATGCTTTTATATAATTTCATTTTTAATAAAAATTTGCTTGTCAGTTTTGTAATTTATAAAAACAAATTTACAGAAAAAAAATCAGATGGTTTAAAAAAAAGAACTGAAATTAGATGTTGGATTAGTCTGATTTATAAATTAATCTGTTGTCATTAGAAAATTCAGTATCTTGTTAAAGAGATATTTTTGTTACTTAGTCATTGAACCATTAGCCTGAAGTGAAACCTATGAGGAAATTTGCTTATTTAATGTTATTTAAAAACATGTATTATTAAAGGAGTGTTGTTTTGACTGTCTACTTTACTACTGTTTGTTTATTATTACTAAAATTTTGGTCTGATGTATTCTCTTTAAAATTAATACTAGCTTCAAAAGACTTTTTGAAAATTAAATGAAAATTGCCCGTTCAGAGGACCTTTTGACCCTGATTATATAACACCTATCAATTAAGTTACATTAGTCAAAATCTTAAAGGTCCTAGAAGAAGAATTTTCATGTAATATGAAAGTGAGATGTCTCATCACTTTCAATAATTTAAAAATACCACATTCTGTCATGTTTTTTAATGTACTCTCTACATTTGAGAATGCTAATTCTGTAATTATTTATATTTGAATATTACTGAGTAAAAAGAAATGCCAGTGAATGAACCTCTTTTATTCCAGTGCTTCTGTTACGTTTATCTTTACTGGGTATTTTATGTCTGTCTATTCTGAATTTTAACTGGTTCTTTTCTTAGTTACACTTTTCTTTTGCTGTGTACTCTATTATGTAAAATATTAATTTTTGAAAATGATTATAGGAACCAGAACAAGCTGTTGAAACTTATGAACTAGCATTAAGGAAAAATCCAAAAGATGCTTCAATTGCTTGCAAATTGGGTAAACTTCTTGTAAAAACTCATCAATATGGAAAAGCTATAAAAAGTTACAGGGAGGCAGGTATGTTTTCATACTGGTGTAATTGTTTTTAAATTTATTTTTTATTTATAACAGTGCAGTAAGAGTTGAAAAAATTCTGATTATGGCTTATGAATGTTTTCCATTGTCAATTTTAAAGTAGGATTTTTTTTTGTAAATTATTACAAGTAACAATCACAAGTGCTCTAACCAAAGATTTGGACTATTTGGGTAAATGTTACCCCAGTGCTTCTCATTAAGTAGGTGATTAGAAAAAACACTTAGTGATTAGTTAAACGACTACAAAAATTATAGAAAAGCACAGAACTATTTATTTGCTTTTCAAATTTTCTATACTTTTCTTGAATTTTTAATTTTAATCAGTATCTTGAGAATCACTATTATACTTGACCTTTTACAAACAGTAAAAGTTTGTTTGTTTATTTGAGTAATTAAATGATCTGAATTTTTGATTTCAGAACGTGAGCTATTTTTTTCATTTAGCGACAAACTAATCTCCTTTTCCAGTAGTCTGCTTTAGAATTAAAATTCTAGATTTAATCTCAGTGTGTTTTAGAACTTGTAAATTGTCTGTTTAAAAAGAGTAGCCAATTTCAATCTGCTCATCCTAGTCATTATAAACTTCTGATGCATTATTATAGTGTTGTCAGCAATTATCATTTTTATGTCATTCATCCTATTCAATATTTAATAACATTTTGTCTTCACTATATATAATGCTCACACAGCACAGAAAATATTTAGAAGATTGCACAGAATTTATGATAGCCATATCGTAATTTATAAATGTCACTTAAAGTTAGATATGAGTATAATATCATGATTCTTTGAATTTAAATTTAACATGTAAATGTCAGAAAAAGCCAATAGAATATAGCATATGATGTTAAAAGAATTATTTTGTTTGTGTTAACATGACGTGAACATTTTTTATTTAAAATTAGTGGTAATATTCTGCCAACAAAATTTGAATGTTAATGTACGTGACAGAAAGCTGCCTGCAAATAAATAGCTTACTTTACATATATTCTTTGGTATGACATGAACAATCCAACTGTGCTTCAGATGTTAAAATATAAAATTTGAATTAAATCTTTTTATTTCTAAAGTTAGTATGTATTTATTTATCAGAAATACAATTAATATTCTGTTAATGCCTCGTTTTTTTAGAGTGTGATTTTCTTTTTTTTATACATTTGTGATCTACAACCTGTTTCAAGTACTTTTGCATTGATGCTCACATGATAACATATATTTAAATAAATATGTATGTTGTAATTTCTGTATATAGTGTTGGATATACTGTATATAGCCTTGGAAATGAGTTTAAAATCTTGACTATTATATGCCCTTGGAATGAGCTAAATAAAAAATTTGGAAGCTGTATGATAAATATTAAAATTTTTTATGCATTATTTAGCACATGTTATGTTGGATCTCTTGTTCTGATTTCAATAATATGATTTAAGTCTTAATGTGCCGTTCGTTTTAATTTTGTGCATATTTGACTCCATCAATATTGTTCAAAGCTTAATATAGCATTTTGTGTTACAGGTCAAGAAGGTAGTGTTGAATTAGCCGAATTGCTATTAAAATTAGGACAAACTGATCATGCAAATGCTGCATTAAAAGATTTACCACTTTCTGTTAAGGCACCATTGTTAGCCAAGGTAAAATTATAAGGAATTGCTATGTTTAGTTAGGATTAATTAATAATAAAATAGTAATGAATGATATTACTAAAATAACATCTCCACAGTGTATTGTTGCTGCATTTCATCCAGTGGGTTTTGGGTTCAAATTGCAGTCAGGCATGGTATTCTTCATTAGTAATGAAGTTTTTCTGTGATTGTAATTTAGCATTTACCCTGTGGATTTTAAATTAAATTAAATATTACTAATAATAGGCAAGCTCTGAAATTTACTTTGTTACTAGCAGACGATGTGTTTGGAATGTCTACACAGTTTTGTCATGAAATAAAAAAAGCATGTGAAATATGCATAAATACCACTTGTGAAAGATGAATTAGAAATTGGTTCTATTGATTATATTTCAAAAATTGGTGGGTCAGATTCTGTTTTCTACAATAGACTGCACACTATTGATGTATGACTTGTATTAGTATAAAAAAACTTCAAATTGAATTATTGATAATTAGATAAAATGAAAGAAGAGGTTCGGTGTTGTGACCAGTAAGAAATATAATGCCTGATTTTATATTTTAGTAGAACACCATTTTAACTCTTCAAATTTATTATAATTTGATTAATAACTTGTTTAGCATGCCTATGTTTTTAATTTTTTTCATATATAATTGGGTGATGTATTGTCATGATTAAGAGGTTTAAAGCTGTTAAGACTAAGCTGGATTGTAGTAAATCTATATAATAAGGTGTGATCAAAAAATATGGTGAATGAATTTTTATAGCAGCAATTACTTGTGCTGCATCTATTTCAACTAGTATGTCTCATACCCTCATGTGTTGAGACAGGCAGTGACAAGTTTGAACACGTTCCG
>JAAAKQ030489499.1:0-42105 GCA_010016005.3 Zanna intricata
TTCTTATGTTTTTTAGCCTGAAAAATTCAAATTTAAATTTATTTAACGGGAGAAACTGAAAACCGGGCGAAATCTTTTGCTAGCCGTAACTCGCTAACAAAATGTTTTCAGGCATATATTTATTGGAAATTTTTTTCTTATTTTTAGATATAGAATCCGTTTCTGAGAGATTGCCGTGCAGTTTTTGATACACCCTGAATAACTTGCATAGTAAATATAATTTTAAGTCAATTAGAAGTAAACATTTTCAAGATCTTATCATAGACTTCACAGTAACTCTTATATATAAGAATTTCATGTTAAGTGTTTTTAAATATTATTCACTGTATTGCATTTAATCACATTTTGCAATGTCCAGTTGTCATTTTTAACCCCTCTGCACTTTGATATCATTTTATAAGTCTTCTTTACTTTCTGAAAATTTTAGAAAGTATAGACAATTTTTTAATATACTTTATGTATACTAATTTTGAAGCTTGATGACTGAAACTTTTTTTTCAAATTAAATAAAGTTCAATAAGATTATTACCATTAATTTACTGTATTAATGTGATGTATTTTATTTATTTAATTACAAAATTTTCTGTTGTAAAGTATTGTTAGTAGATTAATCATGATTGCCATTTGATAAAAAATAAATTAATAAAATACTAATAATAGTATCGGTTATAAAAATCAATGTCCTCAAAGCATTTTTACACAGCTTAATTATAATTAATTGCTTAATAAAAAAGACAGTTCCTTGTTTTAAAAAAGTTTGATTTTTACTATTTATTCTTATTGTAAAGCTATATAAAACAAAAACCGTTAATTAAAATTTATAACTTTAGATGTTTAAATTATGTTATTCTTTTTAACATAACCTATTTATGATATAAGTGTAAAATGCTAGTTTACAAAGGTAGTATCTCAGTCTCTTAATGCTAGTGGCAGTTTTTTTTTTTTTTTTTTTTAAATAAACGCTAATCATTACTGCATTAAAAGTTATGGTCTAATAATTATATTATTAGAATAAACAGCTACTTCATTGAGAAGTTTTCTTTTGCTTTTTAAATTTAAGTGGCATGGACTTCCTGTGGCCATTAGTCCTTGATAAATATATTACATATTTTCTGTAACACTCTGATCATTTGAAAAAAAACCTATTTTTGTGTTAACACAAATCTGCTGTAAAATCATTTCTGATTATTAATACTCTGAATGCAAAATGTATTCAGATCTTTATTTTACAAATTGTTTTTACCTACTGTGAAATAAAAATAAAAGACAAAAGTTAATATTGTAGTCCAGTTAACACACACTCAGAAATATATCAAATTGTATTAAGCCAAATATGGCTGCCAGATATAAATTAAGAACTATATCAGTGATCTTAATTTTTTCTTACTGATGTGATAGAAATCTTGCAGTATCATAATGTGCCACACAACCTGTTCTTAATAGACATTTAACTATGCAGAACCGTAAGAAAAACAAAAAAAAAATTATAATTAAAAAAAAAGACATCCTTGCTGAGCAAGGTATAACTGCAGCTGCAGTTTATATATATATAAAAATTGCAGTTTATATATATATATAAAACTACTCTTTTATCTATACAAGTTCTGGCTGTTAGCTAGTGTCAGTTAATTCCATCGAGTTTTGAATTCAACTATCAAGACTTGAATTTAATTCTTGTATTCTTTTATTTAATCATATTTATAGTTATATTACTTGGCTGCCAACGATACAAGGTTTCATTTGGTTATTTTTTCTTCATACTTTTTGAAAATAAAATTAAAACAAGTGAAAAAGTGTACATGGTCTTAATATGACACAAATAATGTATAAAATTAAAACGGTTAACACCATCTAAACATAGGTTTAAAGGTCATATTTAGATATTGAAGTACAAAGTATATGAGTATATTAAAATAATTTAATTATAAATAAAATTTTAAAAGTAAATCTATGTCTTATAGTAAAGAAAAAAGGCCTCTTTCAGTATTTTCTTAATTTTTAATTCTAATACCCTTTTGTATTCTGTAATAAGACTGTAAGAATCTTACTATATTTTGGTGGCCTCTTGCACATAAATGAATTTGATATTAACTTTTTGTGCCATACCATTTTGAGTTTTCAGAAACATAACATCTCAGACACTAGTACGATAGACACATCTTTGAATGAGTTACATGTTGCTCTCTTTAGTAAATTTTATATAATAAAAGTAATAAAATTTAAGTAATTAAGTAGTAAAATTATAGTTTCCTTCAAAGAATCCAAAGCATGTATCATGTATTTTGAGTCAGTTGTAGTTCCACTATTTGAGTCATCACATCAGGAGTAATATTGGATACTCTAACAATGAACATGATATTTGGTATGGAACTTCACAGTGATTTAATGCAACAATAGTGACTACTAATATTCAAAGAATCTGAAGCACTCAATACTTTTTCACTTTGAGTCACCTGTGTACAGCCTATTTACCTCAACATGTACTCTACCTTATCTGAATGTGTAGTAATGTGAACATATCAGAGTAGATCTATGATGAATGCAATTTCATTGAAAAATGGAACAGAGTAGCATTGTTCACAAAGTATTAATAGGCAGTTTCATTTATCTGTACTGTAAGGAACATTATTTGATTCTTAAGAAACTATTCCTGTCACTTACTTATGATCACCCACAAAATCTTTCAAAAAAAAATTTATAACATTATTATTTATCTCTTCAGAACTACTAACATCAAAGTTCAGTTATTTTCACCACGTAATGCAGTTTCATTCATTAAAATATTCATCAGAAAGTTTTATAACAACAGAAGAAAAAAATTTGTCATTTTTATTATTTTTTTAAATGTATCTTCCAAAAATTATTTTATATTATATTTTAAGTATTTTTTATTATCAGTATTGTTTGATGCTTATAGCATCTACTAGAGCATATTATAAATCAATAAATGTTTTAGCTTCCTACAAGAAAGTTGTGCAACAGAAAGTAATCAATCAGATGTATTTAGTAATTTGGAACTGCCTTAAATATGCAATTAACTTATCTGGTGGAGGATTTAAACATTTTTTGTGTAATTAAAATGCTTTTTAAATCATTATTTTTTACTTAAAACAATTTTTCATCTGTCTGTGTGGTGAATGGGTTATTATTTTTCTGTAGTTAATTGCAAAATGTTTATCTAGAAATCATAGTTTGTATAATATAGTGTTTAAAGGTAAGATTTTGATACAAATAAAAGGTTTAGCGTGTTGTACCTTACAGATTTATTTATACAGATGTTTTTATTATTAGTTAAGTAAATAATATTTTCCGCTTTACGTGTTTCACAAATTTTTTTGTTATATCCACTTTTTAATTTAACTTCACTTTCTATAGTATTTTACTAATAAGTAAGTATTATTTTTCTACATTTTGCTTCTAAATGTTTAGTTAAATTTTTTTGAAAATTGTAGACATTATTAAATTATTCAAATTTAATTAATGTCTGTTAACTTTTTTTATACAATAATTTTTGTTTACTAGCTGTTTTCATTTATTTACATTATTTTATAGAATTATAAATTCAGTTATTTAATTTTATTTTTTTTATATTGCTTCTTTTTATGATAATTTAATTGTTGTTTTTAAGTTATGTATTTTAATGCACTTAGCATGTGCATGTTTGTTGTGCTGGTTTTTCTTTAAGAGTTATTACCATTTCATGTTTGTATATTTTTTCAGAAATATAACTAAGTATTTTTAATATTATTAATATAATTTCAAGTACAATGCTGTGCTTAGTTATTTTTTTATTTATTTTTATTACAGCAGTTTGTATTTCTTGTCTTCCTTCAACTTGTCAACTTTATTACAGAGATTGCATATACATCTTTATTCATATAAACATTGTGTCAATTTTTTCATAAAAAGAATTAAAAATCTTCCTGGTTTTAAGTTTATTACTATCTAATTTAAGAGTCAGTTTTCTGTCTAATTAAAGTCTAATTTTTTTAACTAGGATGTTATTACTTGTTTCATTACAGCTCATCAATCCCACTGAAATATAGGGAAGCTTCAGGATTATAAATTACACCTTCACTCTGTTCACCGAATTTATTCTAACTGATAATTACTATTAAGAAAGTAGCTCTGACTAATGTCACTTATATTTCAGGTACTTTCTATGCATCATTATTGTCAAGGAAGACTGCAACAGATAGTTTAAAACTTCAAATTAATGTTCCTTTTTCTGTTGTGAAACAATGCATTATATACACTGCCTTAACTCAATAGAGAAAAAAACCCACCATGTAGAAAAATAAACAATAACAACATATTTTATTTACAGTGTCGCACATCTTGCTATTTGAGAGTTAAATTTAAGCTCTTCTTTTAATAAAATTTTTTTATCATCTTTTTTTTATACGTGTCTATTTCAACCATAAATTATGTGATTGCCTGATAACTATTTACTTTAAGCCCTGTTATACTAAACAGTTATAGACGGTTAATGTAACAATAGTTCTTCCATTTTACTCTTATCTTATGTTGGGACCCAGGCCTATCCATCCAACCCTCTACTTCCACAAATCCACAAAGTATTATTTGTCAAAGCTTTGTTTTCATATTATTTATTGCTAAAAAATTTTTTATTGTTCTATTTTTTTCACTTATACCTAACCATTTCAGCTTCAAGTGTAGGAAAAGATTGTTTTAAACTATCCTTGTTACTTACTTATTGTAGCTACTTTTTAAGGCCTATTGCCCAACCCAAAGGAATTTACTCTCTTCTATATCTTGTATTCTACGCACATGTTAATGCTGTTAGATTGAAAAGCTGCAAATAAATTACCTACATAGTCCCTTTGCAGCAATCATTAATTTATTGATTCTGGATTCTTTGATTCTAATTTATTGATTATAGGATTAGGTATGTAGAAGTACACAATTATTATCTGGTATATTGAATTAACTTAATACACTTCAAATCTTCTTCATTGTCTTCTTTTTCTTAAGAATTTAGTTATAGTTAGTTATTTTTTTCTTTTTGTGTCAATTTCAATGGAAAATAAGTAAAGAAGATATACAATTTGAAATGGTTTTGACTTTATTTTGATTGACCAAGCAGCATGAATTGTGTTTTTGTGTTATGCAAATGCCACCTTTATTTTATTTTCTCTGATCAGGATTCCTGAGTACGGAGAGTTTCAGAGGTGTTTTAGTGTAAAAAGGTAATTATTATACTTTTTTTACTTTTTTATTTATTTTTAAAAAGCAATGATATTAATGCATCTGCATTATATATTTTTTCGGTCGTTTTTAAATTTTTTAATAAACACATATAAGATGTGTAACATTGATATTTTTTATATGAAACACTAATTTTCTTAATATTTTGTTGAAAGTAGATTTCTTTATTTTGTCTATATTATATTTACTATGAAAGATTACAACAATTCAACAAATGAGATACTGCACATTATATGATAATTTTGCTATAGAATGCTTCAAGCTTTCTAATTTTATTGTGCTTGCATATTTAATCAATTATTGCATTTTAATCTATTACAGTGATTGGTTTAAAAGGAATTTGGGTTATGTATAAATTATTTTATTCAAAATTCTTTATTTAGTTTTAAACTAGTTTAATTGCTAATTTACTACCTACCTAAATTAATATCATTGTAAAATATATTGATTACTCAAAAAATTATATAATGTAATTGTATTATTTGTAAATATCAATAAAGTTTTATTTATTTATTTTTTTTTAAGTTTTTCAAGTTGTTTGTAAAAGTTATTTCCAACCTTTTTTTACTTTATTTCTGTCACCATGTAGTAATTGTTTATGGTTTAGTTGTTCCTTTGCATTATTAGTTACATTTGTGGGATTGGAATAAGACCTTCTGATTTTTTGTTGTTACTTTCATTTTTTCTGACACTACATATTTTCTCAGTTATAATTGTGTAAGATAAAGTATATTTAGTTATGCCAATGAATATACATTATTCAAAGCCACCACTGCAATAGTTCAGTGGCTGTAAATAGTGACTAATATCCTATGCAGTGAGTGTTTTTTTTATTATAAAGTTTTTTTGGATTATTGATATGATCAGATTTAAATACAAAGTGTAACTTACAATTCTTTCACTGATCTTGACAATTGATTACAAAAGTGTTTTTTTTTTAACTTAGAAATTTGAACCCAAGACCTCGTGGTGAGATTGGAATGCTCCTCACTTAGTAGCTCCCAGTGCTGTTACTGTAGATTTACAAATAAGCTATTTGAACCACTCAAAAATCTTTAAATAGAGTTTACTTTAACATAGAGTCTCTTGGAAATTGCCATTTTGGATTTGAACTAGAGACCTCTCACCATCCAATTACTGGAAAGGAACACAAGGATAATGGGGATAAATATCCGCCTATCCATCTAACCTGGGGACAGTATCTTACTGCTTGGTCTTATTATTGGGCGGATATTTGTTTATTTAGTGTTGGTTGTAAATTTTTTTTGTTTATGGATGGAATTGTGGATTGTATTCCAATTCTTACAAATCAATTTGAAATATCAATACTTGGGCTATCCTTGGAAGAGTAGCAATGTATTTGCATCTTTCTCTTGACATGGTTCCCTTTCAGTCCTTCCACTGAAGGCCTGTTGGTGCTAGTGCCTTTTGGTCTAGCAGGAATGCACCAGATAGGATCCCAGTTATTGGATGATGGCAGTGCACCCCCTTCACCAGAGGGAGTAGCATGTGCTAGCGATAGGTATAGCCTACAAAAGGGCATCAGCTATCTCCATTGTAAACTGACTGCCTGCTCTTGTTACCATAAGTTTATTCTCCTTGACAGTAAAAGACTTGGTGGTTTACCATTTCCGGTGTGATAATAAAACATACATAAATCAAACTATCTTTTCATGTTTTCAATGGTGATGCCTACACTGAGATTCAGAATGATGAATTTTAAAATCTTTTTCTAAATTTCACTTCCATAAGAATACAACTATCTTCTCATTTTTTCCCCATTCTTTTTTATTTTTTTTTGCCTTTTTATAGTTTATAAAAAATAAAAATATCAGATAAAACATCTCTCAGTATTTAAAAGCCAGTAGATAAAATAGAAAATTTCCCAACCATTTTTTATCAATCAATGAACATCTCTTATACACTGTCTTGGTTTGGTAAGTTAATCACATTTTGAATTTCTATACTAGACCAGTATTCAGTACACTATTATAGGAATGTATTTAATTTTATTTTATATATTAATCTATTGTAAACAGAAAATCAGTTAATTCATAAGATTTTTTTTGTTGTAATTTTAAATTTTGTTTGTTTGGATTTTAATATTAATTCTTCTTTTCATAAATTAAATTAACTAGCTCTCCATTCCTGGTTTTCGGTAATATCATATTATTATTAATTTTAGAAATAAGTTATTTATAATAAAAAAAAAGATTGTTGTTTAATTGTAATTTCTATATCATTTGTAAAATATTTTATTGATGTAAAATGAGCATTTGTATTTGCAATTTTGCTAGTTCATTGTATATTGATCTGTTGTTGCACGTGTTGGTTTATACACTTGCATCACAACTTGTATAATTAATTAGTAGACTTGGTTATCTGAAACTTACATAGTTCAAAATTATATCTAATTCAAACCAGCACTTTGAAATTGAATTATATTTCTTTGTAAGATTATTATTTTAAGCGAAATAAAATGGTAAGAAGTGAATTATCCAATCTGATTTTTTTTTTTATAGAATATAAAGTATATATGTAGGACAGATCTGGTTTAATGCCACTTCAAATATTTCCAAGCTCATTGTCAACAAAAAATAATAATTTTCATGTTTTTCATTTCTGCACAGAAAAATTTACAAATCTTTTAGTTACATTATAAGTTGTATTAAATGTTAAAATCTCTTAAACACATTAATAATAATTACTTACAACATAATAGTTTTTAAATAAGTCTCATAGATGTGTTTATGATCATTTTGTCTTTCCTTTATATTGTTATTTTATGTAATATAATTATGAAAGAAATAAAATTATGAGAGAGAGAGAGAGAGATAAAAAGAATGAAAGCTAGAAATAGTTGTATATTTTATATTTAACTTCCTTATAACACATATGGCATTGCTCAGGGTCATAATTTCTTTATTGGCCTATCCATTTATTTTTTTACAAAAAATTGTCTTTAACTTACCACAACTAACATAGATCTTTTTACCATTCCTTTTTGAATTAACCTTTAAAATTCAGCCTATTTATTACTACCTTACAGTGGTATGTTTTGAACGAAAACGCACAGAGTAAACAATATTCAGTACAATAACTTAATGCAACTATAAAAATATACTATATGCAAATAATTAATGCAGCTATACAAATATATACAATTTAATTTAACTTTTAACTCTGCTTAATTTTAATTTTTTGAACTAATTAACCCTGCTATGAGCACTGAGAAAGATGCTTATAGAAGGATAAGGACATTTAGAACAAGTGACCAGGAAAAAATATATATTTGAAAAATATTTTAAATATTCAAAAATATTATAGAATATTCCCGAATATTTAAAATACTTTTAAATATTCCCACATGTTCCAGAACATAATTTTAACCTTTTATAATGTTTTAAGAATTTCACCCCTCATTCTTCTCACAGCAATTCCAACAGGGATGTCTAGCTGCATTCCCAGATACCATGTAGTTGTACACACAAATCTTTATTTAAATTTTTGTATTTTAAATTGAGTAATGATTTGTTTTAATTTCTGATAACCAAGTTTATTTGAATATATGGCTATTTTGTGTTCTAAATAAAAAAATGCATTTATTTCTTATTTTTTTTTTTTGCTGCACTTTGTATTGTTATGCAAGAATAATATATTTTTTTAGTTCATTTAGCTTGGATTATTTTCTAGTTATGATATTTTTTTGCATTGAATTTTATTTTTATTTGAAGCATTTTTTGTATAATAAAACAAAATGCAGTTTTTTTAAAAAATATAAATTAATATTCTATTGTTAATTGTATGAAATAATTGTTTTTATTAATTATGTTTATTTATTTTTTGATGATGACTTGAGAATGGTTTTTTATTTTCAGTTAATATGAGGGCCAACTCCAAGGATGGCATGACCACCGAGGAGATGAGGAAACTAATTGAAAGGTCAGTGTTATCAACTGATCAAAATTAAATTTCCCTCCTGGCAGCATCAATCATTTTAATTTTTATACCATTTTCTTAGTAATTTTTTATCGCAATAGCACTATTATTTAACATTTTCATTCCCTCATGATTTAGTGCTTTATCTACATTTTAAATTTCACTGATTTTTTTTTTTTTTTAATAGATAATTTATACTTATAATTTCTTTCCCATATCACCAGAATTAATCAAATTATTTTTTTAATAATCATTTTTACATAAATGTATATCATGTCTAGCAGTTATGTGTAGAAATAACACAGATTAGCATTCATTTATTTATAATTGTTCATTTATTTGTTGTTTGAAAGTAATAGTGTGAATTTTGCAAAATACAACAAATTTATATTTTAATTGCACCTTTATTGTATGTATTTTATTTATTTATATATTTTTTTAATTTAATCTTTTTGTTTGCTTATGAAATTTTTAATGAGTTAATTGATTTTAAAGTGATTGTATTACTTTTAATAAAGTCAAGTTCTGCTGGATCTAGATTTTTCTTGATTTTGTATAATATGAATCATAGAAGAAAATATTTCATTAATTTTTCATAAAAATTTATATTAATTTTATTTCTAATTGGATTAAGTGCTCTTTCCTGCTTGTATATGAAAAAAAAATCAGATTTTTATTTATATCTTTCAATTGTTTATAATAAATAAATCCTTACCTTTTTTTTTAAATTGATGTACGTAGTAATTCAGATGTGACTCATTAATTAAAATTTGCTTTTTTTTAAAAAGTTCTTCTATAGATTTAAATTTCAGATGAGCATGAGCACTTGGCCTTATCTAGTTGATACCATAGCTGCTAGTTTTGCTTTATATGCAAACTCCATTTAAAAAAACACTCTAGACAATCTCATAAGCAGTGACATAACTAATTGAGCACAATTAAGAAGCAGCTGCTCCCTCTTGAGCTCTTAAAAAGTGTCATTATGGTGTCGCAGATTGGAGCCAAATTGACAGGATATGATCTGAAAAAGAATGAATGAATGTTATGGAAAGCAGAAGCACTATTTGTGACTGGTTTACTCATTTTCTGGCATTTTATTCTATATGCTGCCATGCTTTCTCATTCCAACAAGTAATATCTGTCGCATGAGTTTTATTTAAATTAAGAATAACTAGGGTTATCCAAGGCCTAAACCAAGAGTGTAATTAGAAGGAATATATAAATACTAGTTGAATAGACAAAATTACTCACTTTAATGTTGAATGTATGAATATAACAACACTAGATTTACTAAGTAAAGAGTTTAAATCATAACTCTTGTAAACAACAGAAGTTACATTAAATTGAATTGAATAGAAAGTATTTATCTGTTGTACTCAAGTTATAGTTCATCAAAATACATACAACTCTCCATATTATTGGAAGTTTAAATTTGAAAACGAACATCGAATACTTTGTTACACATATTTGTAGTTCTGATACACCTTTCTTCTTCTCTTGTGAAAAAAAGGTTAAAAAACAAATCAAAGAAAAGAAAAAATTATGTTTACATAAGTGTCTTGATTTTAATTATTTCTTAATCACAAAAAAGAAATAAAAATTGCTAAACGCCAATGATAACAAAATAAAACATCACTATACTACAGTGCTTTTAAAAGAAAAAAACGAGTTGATCACATGACCTCATAAAACTACTCTATTATACCTTAATATAATGTAGATGTTGATGTTGGGTGACAGCTGGTAGAAGTCTTGGTGAAAATTAAACTGGTACATAAATCTGTATTGTTTATAC
The DNA here is from genome assembly GCA_010016005.3 of Zanna intricata. Classification (NCBI taxonomy): domain Eukaryota; kingdom Metazoa; phylum Arthropoda; class Insecta; order Hemiptera; family Fulgoridae; genus Zanna; species Zanna intricata. The sequence goes on from JAAAKQ030489499.1 coordinate 10,964, forward strand.
ATGTTACTTTTATCCTGAAAATATCATTAAAAACATTTGAAACTCTTCAATCAGAGATCCTTTAATTAAAAAAAAAAGATCACAGAAAAAGATCACATTTTTGTCTTTTTTGAAGATGGCAGATAACCAAACATTTTTGGGAGTAGAAGAAACTGATAGTATACTGTAATGCAGAGGAATAGTTATAAAATAAATCAAGTATTTCAACAGTATGAGCAGCCTTGAATAATTAATAAAAATAATAAGTACATTACTTAATTTAAATAAAAGGAACTTAGAGTACAACTGCTTAAACTAGTTTGCGAAGGCTTAAACTTTGAAAATGGATATAGATTCATTCAAAATTACAGTAAAAACAAACACATAAGTGTTAATATCACTCATTTTTATAACGCATAACAAAAACTTGTTTCACAAAAAGTTTGTTTACGTCTCGTATAGTAACATCAGGTTCTCTTATTCTTTTTATACTTTTTTTTTTTTTTTTTTTTATAACTTACTATTCCAAATAAATGAATTTATTATTACATTCAAGAAAAAAAGTACAAGTTCTTGATTTTCCCATATTCAGTACAGATTCAGTGGTTCTTTGGCTTAAAATTAAATATCTTTGATTTATTAATGTAGTTTAATAACTTAACTGTGTTATTAATATGCAACATAATCCGCTGCTAATTATTTTGTTCTCTGCATTAATGTAATTATTGTTATTCAATTACATGTAACTTGTTATTCTCTGATAAATTTATATTTACCCAATTTTTTTAATCGGATGTCCCAATGATATCAGCCAATATATTAATCAGATTAATTCAAACTGAGTTAGTTCTTTCTGGGGATAATACAAATTAAAAGAACTTCAAAATTTTATTTTTACTTAGCAGATTTGTAAAATTTGTTTTGTAGATAGTATTAAAATATTTGTTTTACTTTTTTGTTTTACTCTTATTTTTAAACCCTTTTTGCAGGCTGAACATTTCATCTATTGATGGTTTTATAGTTAAATATGTAATAATCATAAATGAAAGAATAATTGTCCTTTCACTATTGGTATTATTTGCTGTATTTATGTTTTTCTCACTACTCTGATACTGCTCTATAGTATAACTTACACAGTACACTAACTGTGATTCTTTTTTGAAGATAGTTATATAACTTAAAAAGCTTTAATTTGGATATTTTTATGATAAATTCATATATTTGTGTATCTTCCTTTATTGAAGATTATAGTACAGATATGACTGCATTATGATGCAGTAACAATTTATTAATATTTATGTTAAATTTGATTTACTGCATGTTTTAAAAAGAAGCAAATGGAAAACAAATTTATATTTACCCTTTTAATAAGTGGAGCTCATTTAAACTTTTACAGCACTGCCTAAAGCAAAATTTAAAATTAAATTTAGTAAAAGTATAAATTTCAAACACTTTCTCTTATTGAAGTAATGGTTTTGTATAAAAAAATTGACTTTCAAGAATTTAGGAATTTAAATAAGTGAATTGTCAGTTTGTATGCCTTTCTTTCTTTGTGCTTCAATCAAATATTGAATAAAGTATTTATTTTCATTTTAAATCACTAAATCTCTTTAATTTAGAAATACTGACTGCTTAAAGACCAACAACCTATTCATGCTGCATATGAAATGCTCCACATCAGATTTCCATGTGGGAGATTGAGATATTATTACAAAGCAGATTTAAGTAAATTTTAATGTTACCAATAACTCAGTTTTATCTTTCATCCATCATTTTTTATTAGTGTTTTGTCAATGTAGTCTGGCTTTGATTGAGCCCAGCCTTTGTATGCTCTCTTTACAAGATCTGTAAATAAAGTAATGAGACTGGTTCAGAAAAATTTTTTATTTACAATCAAATTATATATGAACTCTGTCACCTTAGAAATAGTTCCCTTGGGAACCCACGCAACACTTCAAGCAGTTTTCCCACTCTTCATAGCAGTGTTGGAATTCTGAAACCAGAGTATCCTTCAGATGGTTGATTACATTTTTTTTTTAATGTTTTCTACTGTTCCAAAAGATGTCCTTTGAGGTGTTTTAATTGGAAACAGGAAAACGTCACAGGGACTCAAGTCAGATGAATAAAGTGGTTGAGGAACTACAGGAGCCATGTATACAGCTCGTGAACAGCACAGATGTTGTCAGCTGCAAGATTTGACCTTCAGTGTTGATCATGACTTTCTTTTTCTGCAGTTTCTCACCCACCCTTAAATTTTCTTGCCCATGTATACACCCAGTTCTGGGACAGTATAGCTTCCCCAAACTATACCTTTTGCCGGCCTCCGTGGCGCATGTGGTAGCATCTCGGCCTTTCATTCGGAGGTCCTGGGTTCGAATCCCGGTGAGGCATGGCATTTTTCCACATGCTACAATTCATTCATCTCATCCTCTGAAGATATAGGCTAATGGTGGTTTCAGAGGTTAAAAAAAAGACACCTTTAAACGAATTAAAATTTTTGCTAGTTTAATGCATTCATTAATGAAAGACTTTATGATTACAAGTTGTGCAACAGACAATGGAACTTCTTGCTCACTCATGGCCATACTGATGACAGAATAGAGTGAATGAGCTAGCTCATGTTGGTTCCACCTCTTTAAAACACCAAACATTAACTCCTCCTACTCTACCATCCAGATCAGAACTGCTTGTTGTGTAGAAAAGCAAAATTTCGGTTTAAATCTGATTCACCCTAAGGGTGATTTTCAATAATATATATATATATCAATAATATAGGATATTTTGCCCTTATTGTTTCCCAATAAAAAGCTGTTAACAATGTGACTGATTGTAAAGTTCTAAATTACTTGTGTTTTCAGCCTTTTTGCTGAAATCTCCATGGGAGATTCCTTTGATACTAATACTTTCTGGTCTTTGTACACAAGAGAGTATGGCAGGAGTACTTTCTAACCATTTATAACATACATTACATATACTCTTTCTATGTTGAGTACTGTTTACCTTTGTTAGCTTCATTCTTTTATTATATGTTGATGCATCTTGGAGAACTACTCCATTGTCAAAACTTATTGTACTGGTACTTTTAAATTTCTGTTAATCTTTATGTAGCGTTTAGTCAATACCCCCACCTATATTTGATGTCATGCCTTATTTGACCTTCTTCTTGTTTATTTGTTATTAATGATTAGACTCGCCTTTTAATTTTATTTACCTATTTCCTGTTTTCAATAAACTGAGGTTCTTAAAAAGGACATCTGCCTGGTTGTTGATCTGTTCATTTATGATAGTTTTTTGTTACTTTTTAATTTAAAGAATTCTAAATTGTTGAATCCTCTTCTTTTTTAACACAGTGATTTCACTGATTCTCCTATTTTAGAAAAATCTTTTAGATCAGAAAAATGAATAAAAATAAAAATAGATTAAATAAAATTAAAACAGCAAACAATAAAAAAACCTTTAGAATAAATTAACATTTTCTGAAAAAGAAATTTACCCAATTAAAAAATTATTTAGTAAATGTAATATAAATTGGCTATAATACAAATAGTACACTAAAAAAGATTTTTACAACAGTAATGGTATATAAAAAATAATATGTAACTGCAATGCTACATACACTGGACAAATGGGAAGAAAATTAAAATTATGATATAATGAACATACAGTAAAAAACAAAAACAAAATTCTAATTATTTAACTCACTTAATAAAAGTTGAACATGCCGCAATGAAAATAGAAGAATCAGTAAAATTAATTCACAAATGTGTTAAAAGAGGAAGAATGAACATTTAAAAAAATTTAGAAATCTTTAAATTAAAAAGTAACAATGAAAGGATCATAAATGAATAGATAAAAATCAAGCGGATGTGCTTTCCAAGGACCTCAATTTATTGAAAACCCGGAAATAGATAAATAAAACTAAAGGATAAATGTAACCATTAATAACACATAAACAAGAAATAGGCCAGTTAAGGCGCGACATCAAATAAAAGGAGGGGCGTTTACTAAACACTATGTAAAGATTAACCAAAATATATAAGTACAAATTTCTACCATTTGAAAAATAGTCTTTTTAAGTTTTGATAATGGAGTGGTTCCAAAATGCATTAACATGTAATAAAAGAATGAAGCTAAGAAAGGTTAACAGTATTCAACATAGAAATTATATTTCTGGCCCTGATAATATAACCAAAATATTCAGAATTTTGCATCTGAATATAATAAAATTATTTTTAATCATCATACTCCTTAATACTTTTGATGAGGTAAAACACTGCTTGGTGAAGCTTAGTAATCTTCAACATTACATATATAATTCAATTATTATTTCTGTCGCGTGAAATTAATCATGTCAAATATATTCTCTGTCAGCAATATAACCATAATATTACCTTTTCTATTATTAGAATGCCTGATTGTAACTAATAAGAACAATTTTTGTTTGAATTTATATTGCACCGAACATTTTGGATAACTTTTTTACAGGTACTGAATAAAAAATCCAACTCTCTGAATAGGGTCTTAGATAGAGTTTTTCCTATCAAGCCACAGACTTATCAAAGATCTCCACAAACTGTGCATGGCTCTTGTGCTGAGAAAATAAAACTGACTTAAAATCACTGGGAGAAATATATCCAAAAACAGTATCTTAAAATTATTAAATATTAGACAATTTGCTTTTAAAATACTGAAAGCTTTTCTTACTTAGATCCTTTCAATGCTAATTAACAGCCACTTTTTTCAGTGCATATACTAATAATGATGTTATATACCTGTCTTAAAAATGTTGGACACCCATTAATTGTTTAATTAATAATTATAATATATTTGATCTACTTTATAATTGTTTGTTCAGTATATTATTTTTAATTGCAAAAATAATATATTAAATGAACAATCAAATAGGTCAAATATTTATTTTATTACATGATGAAGAACTTTCCTAATATTTTTAGAACATATATCAACAACAGAACTATTGACTAAGATGCTTCTGATTACTCCAGAAAATTCTATCGAATAAAGAGTACTAATATTTTTAAAGCAACTTGTTTAATATTAAATAATCTTAAATTATATGCTTAATTTTAGTATTTTAGGGTCCAGTAATGCTCAGATTTAAAAAAATACCTTGAGAAGTTGGCTTAAAAATGTAATAAGTTTGTTAATAAGGTGGCTTCATGAAAGAAAATTGTTTTTATTATATTTTATTATTTTATTTAAATCTCTTTTGTCAAGTCCTTATTACTTATAAAAACATTGAACAAGCTAATTTCTTTTTCCTGTTTATAGCTAGTCAATTTTAACAATTTTCATAATAACATAGATTTTATTTCATTTCATTTTTTCCAAAAATTATTATTGACATTAAACCTTCTTCAGGTATTCACTTTAATTTTGACAAACTTTTATGTGCAGTGCAGTATATTTTAAATACTTTTATGTTTAATTTTGCCTTTTCTGAATATAAAACAATCCTACTTTATATTTACTTTTTGTGATTAAAATTCTAAGTGACTGGTTTAATAATATTATTTGATTTTTTAATTAATATTTTCAAAAAATCTTTGAGCCAAAATTTTAAAATGTACTAAAATTTAAAACTCTTTAAATATATTTACTACTTTTATAGTTTATGCATATTATTACTTAGTTTCATTCAGTTAACAAATCGTACTCTCTTTTATGTTTTATTTAAAGAAGTAAATATTACATGGAAATAATAAGTTTATTATAAGCGTTAAATTTCAAAAACCCCCAATAAAAAATTTAAAATTTTTTCTAAGTTTTATAACATTTATAGCTCAAATACTTTGGGAGAACATGACAATAATTCTGTGAAAGAATCAAGTTAATAGATACCAAGAAAATCGTGAACTTAACACCATATAGGTGAAACTTCTCCTTTTTTCATGTAGCTATAGTCAAGGGTTAAAAAAAGAAAATAATATTCCACAAGAATGGCTCACATTTTTTATTTAAATAAATAATAATTTTATGCAATTTTAAAATTTTTGTTTTTTTTTTTGAATTGATTAATATGCATGTATTTTTTTTTTACTAAATTTTACGAATAGTTCCAATTGATGACTGCTGCCTTCTTTTTAGAATTTATCTATTTTAGTATCTTGACTAATGAACAAAGTTTCTCTTAACCTCATTTCAACCCCATTACTTACCCCACTCAAGTCACTGTAGTTAATAATAATAGAATGTTGTTTATTGTTATTGTGTGGTTATCATTGTGTTTGTATTTTTCTTTATTGTAATATTAATCTCTTGTTACATGGATTCTCACTCACGCTAACAGGAAACCGTAAGTTTATAATTATAATTCTGTAGGTGTTTGTCTTTTCATTCGTTTGTTTATGCTTTGTCTCCTCTTTGTTTATATTTATTATTGTTTTTTATATCAGTATGTATTGTATTGGTAATATTGTTTTGTGCATTTCTAATTTATTTATTTGCTGAAGTGTTGAGCAATATTTTTTGAAACAATAGATTAATTTAATTTAGCTTAGTAATTAAATTATATAAAAGTTAAGAAATTGCTACTTTCAGTCGATTGAACAATGCGTGTTTACATAATACTTCTTTTATAAATTCTGATTTTCTCATTCTTTTTTATTATAATTTTATCTTTGGTGTTACAGCTTTTATTACTTTTAAGTTTTTCTTCTACACTTGAATAAGCTGTAAAAGATAGGAAGGAAATATTTTCAGTTTCAGAAATGAAAATATTTTTCTTGGATATATATATATATATATTTTGTTTTTATGAAATTGAGTGACTTTTGTTGAACATTTTTCAGTCCTGGACATATATAAGATTCATCTGGTAAACTACTACTGAACTAATAAATTTTCTGCCTATCTTGAAGTTATTCTGGTTTATTAACATGACAGCATACCCCCTTAGCTTTGTATACACTGGAATGTTTTTCTATTCTATGAAACACATTTGGTATAATTTTTTTCTAAATAAAGCCATTTTATTCAAAACCTTTCGGTGTCTTTTCAGTTTAGGAAATAAAAATGTCTACCAATTGTAGTTTGGACTGTGTAATAATCACGGCCTGCTTTAGAATTATCTTTTAATAGTAATATTTACTCGTATATCAGTACATCAGTGAGGAGTATTCATTTGGTTTTTTCAAAGACATTGTTCTCAAAAAGAAGGTTTTTACCAAAACCAATTCTTCACTGATAGAATGAATATGTAGTGAATTATTATACCCTTAGAATAAGACAGAAAAACTGTTACCATTGCTGTGGTACTGAAAGCTTTAATCATTCCTAAGTAATTTTTCTAACATTTTAAAAGCCTCCATAAAGGATTTTCAAAATCTAATTCCAAGTTCCACATAAATTTATTTCAGAATGCAAGAAAAGTATTAAAGTTTGACTTGTTTACTCAAACAGAAGAAGCATAAATGACTGAGGAAAATAATTAATTTTAGTTTTTGCTTGGGTATTTTGCAGATTTGTAACTATGCATTGTACAATAATGTGTATACTACTAGTGATACTTCTTGATTTATAATTTCATAAGTACAGGAATTTACTGAAAAAACCTCAAACATTTAACACAGTTGATAATAAATTTATTTCTTCTGAACTGTTGATATGCTTTTATTCATTAATGACATGTTTTTGATAGTATTTTGAGAAAAAAGTAGTTATTTTTGTTCTGAACTGCTGAAAATTTGAATGAAGTTGTAGTTTTTATATTTTAAAGTAAAAATTAGAAGTGATAAATGTCATATTCAAAAAATCTTTCAGATCTGTTTTGCCAGTTAAGGGTAAAGCTATTGTCTGAGAGCTGAGTTTTTTTTATTTTAAAAATCAGTTTTATACATTTTATACTGATTTTTATAATGTTTTATGATTCGTTACTCATATAACTTAATGATTCTTTTTTTTCAGTTTTTTAGGACAAGTAAAATTTTACAAGTTTTCTATGTTTGTAAGGCCTTTTTTCAAAACTGAAATAATTATAAAGCAATATATTAATGCAATTATATACACAAAGTTATAATATTATTAAAAAAAATCATAATTTGTGTTGCCATTTAATAAATGATTTTTATAACATCAACTTAAAAGCATAATGGTGAATATGAATACAGAATTTATAAATTTTTTACATTTTCCAAGAATATAAGTATTTTTTAAGTATGACTTTTATTCACACTAAATAATAATTGTTCAGTTGATTGTAAAATCAATTCTTTTAGAGAAAAAATTATATTTTTTCTTTTTCAGATTATGTTAACTTTACAACTATTTATCCTAGAAATAGGATGTAAAAAATATTGAAAATGTTATGTATTGTTAGAGTTGTTTCATACATATTTTGTTTTAATATCTATAATGTTTTTGTGTTTTTATTTTCTTCCTTTTTACTGTTTATTGTTGCTGTTATAGTTTTCATATATTGTTGTGGTTTTATTTATTTTTTACTTCTATGTGCTTAGTCTATTAAATTATGAATGACTTATTCGTTCTTTATTTAGGTTCCTTCAGTTTTTAAATACAGTTTGTAAATAAAAGAAAGAGTGAAGTTTTTATTTAACAGTAATTGGTAGTAAAACGCTTAGACTGATGATATTCCTAATTTATATTGTATGTAAATTTGTCTGAAAGAAGTATTCCTATAAATAATTAACTCATTTTGTATTTCTCTTTTTGTAGTAAATGATTTTATTAGATATAGATGGTATCTAAAATCGTAGGTTTAAAAATATACATTTCAACATTTCATCTGTAACTAATAAAATATGTCTCCCACCATTGACAGTATTACTATTACTGGTTAAAATCATAAAATATTATGATTATCAGATTTTTAAAATTATGCAAAGGCTATATGTACTATATCTATTCTTGATTTTACTATTAATATCATATAATATCTATTTTATTAGCAGATAGTGACAACTTGATTTTAATCTCAAAACTTAATTTGTTGGTGAAACTTTTTGTCATGATACAGTATTAAATGTTTTCACAATTATCGTAATGTCATTTACAGGTCAATTTGACATTATCCTAATGATTGAAAATTCACCTTTGTATTTTTTACTTCAATTTTTTAACTTTTTTTTATGTAGGGTATTCAAATAATTCATTGAAAATAATCTTTAGTTCATTTTCTTTTTTATTCTAAAATTTCATTATGTTTGAGTCATTTAAGGTATTGTGGAACCATCAGTTTAGACAGATGTAGTTTACCATTTAACCCAGGCTGGATCTGTAATTGCATTTTTTAAAGAAGTCTTTATATCAAAGTCAACAAAGTTTCCTGTTTCAATATTAACAATATATTCTTCATAGCTGTTTGTTCTTTTATTGTTAGAGGATCAATTTAATTTTGCCTCTTTTTTTCTGTTTAGTTGGTCAGCATGAAAGTATGTAAAACTGTTTGTTCATTATTCAATGACAAAACTGAAGTATATTTATTGACAGAACAAAACATAGTCCTGTTTTAACTTGACCTTGTGGATATTCTTCTATCTCTTTGTGTGTTTGTGACACAGTTATAATAAAACAAATTTTCCAATTTTTATAAAATTTTTGCAGTAAGATTCCTTACTATTAAAAGGAACCCCTTATGTGTAATAACTTGCCATAAAATTTTTCAATTTCAAAATACCAGCTTAATCACAACAATGAGAACAGTGATGATGATCTGTGGTGGAGGGAAAATTTACATCATCAAGCCGGTAATATCTATTCTCCTTTCTACTAACGATGTCAACCACCAAGTTTCAGTTTCAGTATTAACTTGACCTATTTCAAACGATTCAATTTGGTATTGTATTTTAGTTTTGACTTAAATTCATTTTAGAGTTCAATTTGTTCACTTCAGTATAAAATGATGGAGTCTACTGTATTAATTTAATATAATGATTTAAAAAATCCTTGTCAACACTTTTAGTTACTTTCTAAGCCATCCTCAGTAACTGATATGGCCAACCCTTGGTCAGTATCCAGTGACTGCCATTGTATATTTATATAACAAACTAAAATCTGTTTTACAAATGTGTGCAGTAAACCATCCATCAGTATGGCAGTATTGTAATAATATCATGATTCTAATGTAATTTACCACAATCCAACTGGGAAAAATCACTTCTCTTTACTAACATAAAATTGAAGTAAAAATAACTTGTAATACAAAGACTAGAAAATTGTGAGAAAATGATATATATCATAAAAATACAAATTTTAAGAAAGTACATTACTGCTACATTAAAATTTCATTAATTAAAACAGAAACAAATATTTGTTTCCTTAATGAATTCAATACTCCAAATAAACTGCTGTCTGTTGAACTATTTTGATTGTTTCCCAAATTTATTACAATATCTTCAATAATATTTTCACACAAACTGTCTGCTGGCACGCTTTTTTCTTCTTTAATTACATGTAGAATACAATTTTTCTAAACATTCTCATCTACTGTCACTTAACTTAAATGTTGTGTTATTACTCCCAGTGTAGCTTTTGACTTGTGTCCATTCAATTTTATCAGATTAAAATTACAATAGTGTGGAGGAAGATGCAACACAACAAATGCTTTTTTGGTTTTATTATTTCATCTATAATGAATATATTTTTATTTAACTGAATATATTTTTATTAATCTTATAAGTATAATTGGTGTATGCTAATTTCTTTGATTTTAATCATTCAGCAATTTCTGGTTTTCAAATCAAAGCGTTTGGAATTATTTCAGTTTTCAGGCAATAGTATGGCACATCATCCATTACTATGGTGAATCCTTCAGCAAAATTGCAGACAATTTTTTTTTAAACCACTACATAAAATTGTTATCATTAATTTCATTGTGATACTCTTGGGAAGATTAAACTTTTTTAAAACACCATTTAAAAACCTACATTTACTTCCTATGTGTGTTACTATTAATTGTTTACCTTTCCCAGCCTGGGTTTTCACCACAGTTAATGAACCTTTCATGAAAGCAACTTTTGCACTCTATTTATTTAGTCATACCTTTTTCCATACATGTCCCGCATTAACTCAAGTTTCATCTAAATAATAGATTGTCTTCCTCTCTTCACAAAATCGCTTATTTTCTCTGAAACGTTGACTGCGACATAAAGTAATATCTTTGTGTTATTTCCTTACAATCAGTAAGGAATCATTTTTTCTGATCTGAAACAAAAATTCACTGATTTTGAAATATGATGTAATATACTTACTTAATGTAATATAACATGATGTAATATACAAAAATTTGGCAATTCAGAATCTGTATTCACAGCAAGTAATATTTTGTTCAAGTTAAGAAGCTCATTATTGAATTCAATGAATGAACTTTTTTCTGATAGTGATTTTAGTAAAATCATCCAACTTTTCAATTTTTTCACATGCTTTTGAGTCTTTTTAAGTTAGTGCTAACTTATTTTCTATCAGTGTTGTGTTTCTTTGTTAAAAATATTAAAAATTGTTCTTTAGCTTATTATTAAATCCCGATTGGCACAAAAACACAGGGTAAATTAAAATTAATGAAAGTAAAAGTGTTATAAAAATGGGCTATAAAGCTGTGTTTTACAGCACAAAGAGACATGATAACACAAACAGAAATACTTTCTTTCACAAAATTGAATAATGGTGTGAAGCATTACAAATGATGACATCGTTATTAAACATCAATAACAAAGACTCAACAAAATTTTTAGTTGCTTAAAATTGGTATGCCATGGTGACAGTTTAGTGTACATTATTATATGCATAAAACAGCAATTTAATTGTACTTGCACATAGGAGTGACAAAATGATACAGCCTAATCTACTGAGATACACATGCTGAATTTGTATTTTTATCTTCTGCAACATTTCATGACACAAGGATTTAGTACCAATATATTTTACTTATAAAATGTGTATTTTTGTTTATTTACTAGCAGACTCGGCAATGCTTTGTGATTGCTAGATCTGAGTACATATATAGATTAAATGAACAACAACTGAAAGTTTGATAAAACATTAGAAAACTGAACATTACACAACTTCACAAAATTTAACCTTTCACTGTATAAAATTCAGAATGTAAAATAAATGCAATTGTCAGGACAGCACTACCTATCGGATATAATCCAAACTACTCTTTAAATACAGCAGTCAGTTCAAAATACCCCTAACTTTCTTTCTACTGGTCAGATCGAAGATTTCAATGGTTTTAAAAATTCTCTGGACAATACCAGACCATTTTGCAAAAAAATATACCATATTGTTATATATATATATATAGAAGAAGAAAGTCTGTTTGTATATTTGTTTGTTTTGTAAGTATCTCGATGCTGGTGCCACCTTGCAGATATAATTTTTGCAAAAAATTTTCTTTTCATGTAACTAATATATATTCTGAATATGAGTCAAATCGGTTCAAAAATACAATTTTTTAAATATCTCAACCCCAGCACCACCTAACAGCTCCATTTTTCGCAAACTTATTTCTTCTCATGTAACAAATATTTATTTTGAATATGAGCCAAATCGAACCATAAATGCAATTTTTCCTAATATATTAACTCCAATGCTATCTAGCAGGTCCATTCTTTTCAGAGGGATTTATTTCAATGTAAGTAACACATATTCAGAGTATGAACCAAATCAGACAATAAATACAATTTTTCAAAATATCTCCACCCCCAGTACCACCTAGTGAGTTCAACCATTGCAGACATGCCACAAAACAACTCGCCAAAGTTTTATCGCAATTGGATGAATGGTATAAACACACATTCAGGACAAATGAACAAATGTACATTTTTATATATATAGATTTTGTGGAATTATATATCAGAGGTTAACTGTTTCATTTTTTAGGAGGATCTATATTTTAAAATAAATTTTTTTTATTAGTATCTACTATGCCTTTCAATATGAACAAAGTGTTATGTAAGTGTTATTTGTATCATTGTTCTCAAACTAAAGTAAGTTGTAATAAAATAAGGTGTTTACTATTGGTTGGCCTCCATGGCACAAGTGGTAGCATGTCAGCCTTTCATCTGGAGGTTCTGGGTTCGAATCCTTGTCATTTTCACATGCTACATTTCATCTCATTCTCTGAAGTACCTTTTTTTCTTTTTTTTTTTTTTTTTTACCTCCGGAACCACAATTAAGTATTACATCAGAGGATGGAGATGAATGATGTGTAGCGTGTGTGAAAATGCCATGCCTTTTCTCTGAAGTACCTGGAGGCTAAAAAAAAATTTTTACTGTCAAATAAGTTTTTTTTTTACAAGATGAATTTTGAAACAAATGAAAATACCAATCCTAATATGAATTTGAACCCAATCTTCTTAATAAAAGGAAGAAATCCTATCATTCTGAAATTAAATCAGATTACTTTTGAGTAAATTTAACTTTGTTTTAATTTATATATTTAAATTTATTGCTTAAATTTAACTTTCTTTTCATTTTTATATAAATAATAAAACCTATTGTTGTAAACAGTTTAAAACTTAATATTTTTGTTTGGAAGCCTTGGTAAGTCTATCATAAGTAGTTAATGGTTTCAGACTGAAAAAGATTGGGAAGCATTAGTATACATAACAATTATAAATATATATAATTTGGTAGTTTGCAACTATATATAATGTTTTATATTCAATTCATTATTGTTGCTTCATTTATTCTGTTTGTATTGATATTTCGTAATTAATTTTCTGCAGCTTTTAAAAATAATTCATTCATGTAGTTATGAACTCTTTACTTCTATGATCAATAATAAATGAAAGTATTGTAATGTAACAAAAAGTTAAAAATTAAATAACAACTAAGTATTTGTAATACTTAATTTTTTTTACTCTTCAGATTATAACATAAAAATTATTATACAGTTTTATAAAATAGTTCCAGCTAAAAAAAATACTTTAACGGTTCACCCAAAGATTTTAAAAACAAGTATATAATTTATTTTTCAGTTTAAGCTTTAGATAAGTTGAATGGTTCTTACACAGAACAATTTCTTTTAAGCTGTTATCTCGGTCCTTACAAAAAATTTGCTGTAAAATGGTAATGCAAAAGATGTGGAGGAATTATATTAATTATAAAATACAGATTATATGCTAGGTACAACATATTCAAAGTTATATTCAAAGTTGTATCAAATTTTTTATTCTTATTTCTCAATTTTTTTCAGTTCAAAGGGTTATTATAGTAAAAACTTAAAAATTTTTTTAACTATTTAAAAAATTTTTTTTATTGTATTACATTTGGGTTAACTTTCAAAATAAATCCATTTGAAATAAACAAGGTTTAGCCCATTAATATATTGTAATCCAATAAAACGTCCATGGCTCATATGTTAAAAAACTACAGAAATTCATAGAATTTATTACCATATCTTGGTGATACAATTTCAAACGATATTTAAATGAAAAATAAAAATACAACAGAGACAGCCTTATTCAATAAATAAATAATATTACTTTAAAGATTGGACTATTTACTCATTACTGTGTAACTAGTACCCACAGATTTTACTTGAATTATAATGAATATATTTTAACATTAGTAAAACCTATTTGGTTTTAAACTTAAAATAAATAATGTAAAACTGTGTAAAGGTTTATGTAAGAAGTTTTCTTCACTTAATGAAATAATATTGTTTCTGACATTTTGTGATAGGTAGAATTAATGTATCTTTATTTTAGAATCTTTGATAATTTGGCATCTTTTTTTTTTTAATTCTTAGGCTGGTAGACTGAACAATTATTTTTTTTTTTTTTTTTAAGAAATCAAGTTTGAAATAAGTAACAGCATTTTTCTTCTTTCTGTGTTAAGTTTTTTTTAACAAAGTTATAGATTTTTTTACTTATTTTGTTATTTTAATGTTTTCCTTGTACTCTTTCTTCATTTAATGAGCTTAATAAAAGAGCAATAAATGTTAAAAAAATTCTGTCTGTTTCTGTGTTGAAAAAATTGAGTTGTTAAAACAAAAAAGAGTTCATTATCTTCATTTAAACCTTCAATTTCAAAATTATCTTAGTTGTTGAAGCCTTTTATATGGAATTGAAGGAACTCATCCACATTATCTACATTTTCTAAATACATATGTTCTGGCCATTTTAACAGCCTGACATCCTTTGACCATTTAAAACAGATGTATTAGAAATAAACAAGAGGTAGGCTATTTATCTAATCCATTTGAACTTCTGTTAGATGAAAACTAAATAAAATTCATTAATTCTTATTTTTATGTAGATTTTAAACGTTCTCTTTGATATTATAATCATTCAAGTCTTATGTCACATGATAAATCTTTTTCCATAACTCTTTTATACAGAACAATAAAACTTCTGACTGCATTGCCAAAACTGTTACTGGATTTTTAAAATATGATATTTTGCCATCACTACTATCGTTTATAAATTGAATGCAGTACATGGTGATATTGGTATTAAGAACATGTTATGCAGAATTGCATAAAATAAAGTATCCTTGTTTTGATTTGAAATGGCGATTAAAGTGGGGATATTAGTTATTTTCCACTGGTTGCTGCCAAGAAATGTGTTAAAGATGACTGTTACACTGTATAATAACTTTTTCTGCTAGATTTTAACCATTCTGATTCAGAAAGATAGATTATTGAATTTTATAAATTTTTGGATCTGTAAACATCATAACTACATGAATTACAAATATTAATTTTATAATGCTTATTATTTTTTCTGTATAGTCACAGCAAAGAATAAAACGTATTAATTTTTTTTCTTTATAGCATAAGTTATAATTTGTTCATGTCTTAAATTAATTTTAGCAAATATTTTAGTTGCATTTTTTTTTTAAATTGTGTATAAGGTATGCTACTGAATTTACATTTCAAAACTTATTGATGCTTTTACTAAACTGTATGCAACATCCAACATTTTTTTTTGAGTTTAACAACTATTTATCATGGCAGTTACATTATTGTGTGCGCACATGTGTGTGTGTGTGTGCGCGCGCGCGCGCGTGTGTGTGTGTTATATTTTAAATTCTATTAAAATAAATCATCTCATACAGAATGTTGATATAAGACATATCTTATCTTAATTTTACCATGAAAGTACTCTCACAGGATCCTGCATCCTCAGTCATGATTTAAAGATTTAATTAAACTGCAATTTATTCAGAATATGAATGAAAGTACTTTCATGGTAAAGTTAATTTAAGATCTGTCTTATCTTACTATTCTGTTCTAGGTAGTTAGATAATAGAATTTAATATATATATATATTTATTTTTATATTTATGTATTTTTTTTACAGAAACGAAGCAGGGCAACAACATCTCCAAAACGGAGGGCTCGGGCTCACAACCTACGATACTGTGGCAGTGTAATCTCTAGTCTGCAAAACCTGTGCCATAGATTATATCCATAGCCTGATAACTTGATTAATTCATTTCATAAATCAAGGCTTTTTTTCAAATTTATTCTTTATCTTATTTAGGAAATTTTATTTTTAAAATTATTTTTGCAGTCCTAATGATTTTGTATAGTTGTATCATACCCTTTTTTTATGTAATTAACTGATGAAGTATACAGATCTTACTTAAAAGATGTGTAAATGATAATGTTTTTAAATTATAATTTATTTTATAAATATTCCAGTTCAGTAAAGTTAATATAATTTAATATATGTTCAAAAAAAGAACCAAAACAACAAATTATGTTACAATTCAAAAACCCAATGTAGTGTTTTCACTATAAACACGTAAGTGACACCAACTATAAAATTATTATGTCATAATTTCTCAGATTTGAAATAAAAACCTCGATTATGTTATGAGATAATCAGGCCTGCATGTACATGTTATCTTATCGGTAAATTTAAAAATTAAGCACCGGGTTTAATGTTATAACATGCCATCAAATTATCATACATAATAATCATCTCCAACACTGCAGCTAATGTTATTTCTACTAATACTATTACTACGTATTAACTATTATTATTATTAATATTAATTAATTAACAAGTAAATAATACAGTTAATTGAAAGCACATATTAGAATTCGTATTTTATAACATTATTATATATTATTATTAATATTATTAAATAATATATGTGAAATCAAAATAATAAATTATTATTATCAGTATAACTTTACTAGGTATTACATTATCATTATTATTATTGCATTAATAATGTTTCGAACATATTGTAATAATAATTGTATTACTGATTAGCGGGGTTTTCCTAAAAATACTACTATTTAATAAAAAAAATTAAAAAATATATATATATGACTAATAGATTATAGGTATGATGATATTGTGGTAATAATCTTACTATTAAAAATAATTTAAAACAAGAAAAAGCTTAATGTTGGTTTTTTAACATTCTTGTATGAATTAAAAACAAACTTATGTATTGTTAATAGTAATAATAATATTGAAAATGAAGTAACAAAAAAAACAAAAAGCAAAATAAAAGTTGTACAGTAATTTATGCCCTGCAAAATTTAAAAAAAAATTTCTTTTTATTATATTTTATTTTTATCATAAAATCCTGTTATGAATTTTTTTCAAGTCGTACCTTGATCTAAAAAAAAAAGGATTTATACTTGCTATATAGTCTATTGTATATAAATATTGTACTATTATTATAAAAAAAAAAAAATTATGTATATTGCAGTGTTTACTTTTCTTTTTTTTTTATGAAATTAAACTATTATGGTGAAATTGTTTTAATATTCAGTCGTGTTCTGATTATAGTTAATAAAAAAAAAAAAAAAAAAATACTCCTTTTATTCAGTAAAATTATATATATATATATATACATTATTATCATTATTATTCTATTATGTATTTTGATATTTTATGTGTAAGTATATGTGACTAAAATATTATGCATATAATATTAATTAATTGCTGTCAGTTAATTTATTAACTTTTTTTTTAATTTCAAATTTTTATTGTATGAAAATAATGTAAATATGTATTATTATTTTTACTTATTATTATTAATAGACTGTGCATGTATCTATTAAAAAAAAAAAAAAAGTGGTAATATAATATTAGCCTGATGCTGAGAACGAGTTGATTTCATTACATAATTATGTAGAATGATGTTTTAATAATTAATTAATAAATAATTTTAAGAATCTAAGCGTTAACTATTAATTGTATTGTACTGAATTTATTTCTTCCAATTCATAATTAATTATATTTTGAAAATTTAGGTGATGTAAAATAATTATGATATAAAAAAAAATTATATATTTAAAATTCATCATCATTTACTTAGAACAGAAGTAATGAATTTAATTATTTTTATTATTATTTGTTAGAAAAATAAATTTAAAAAATATATTTATAATAATAATGAAAAAAATTACATAGAATCTTGCAGAAATGTAGTTGGATGTACGTTAATGAGTGATGGTCTTACACTATTTTTTTTTTTTTTTTATTTTTTTTTTATTTTTTTTTTTTTTATGAATGGGTTGTGATCATGAAGTCGATCATTTCTCATAAAAATGATTTAGTAATCATTTTACATACTATTATAAATAAGTATTTTTCAATTAATTGATGATATATCATCATTGTTGTAATGTGTAATTATTACTTGTATCGATGAGCTCAAATGTTTTTATTATTATTTTTATTATTATTATTTCTACTACTACTAAAGAATGTAATGTGATATTTTTTCTTCATGTGTGTTTCAAATATTTCAGAATTTTAATGTTAATTTAAATTTCATTATTATTAACCCTTTCTTGTCCTCTTTTGGAACTGGTTCCTTAACTAAGTAATTGATTAAACTTTTGTCGGCAAAAACTCCATATTCTGAGATTAACAAATGTTTTCAGTAAAAATAGATTTTTAATAGACTCCTTTTCCATTTTTACTTTCTATTATTTCATTTTTTTTTTTTAAAGAATTAATACAATTTTAAATTACCAAGTAAAAAAGACATATTCACATAACCACTAGGTTTTTTTTTTGCACAGAGTATTTCCAATTTTCGTAGGTGGAATTTTTATTTTTCAGCCAGTTGCTCTTTACATGCACTACACATAATTGTGCCGATATAATAAATGCAACCAATGAAACTATCTTTTGTGACATTTATCTGTGAGATACTACTGATTTAAAAAATACTTGGAAGTAGAAATCTTTACTATACTAAATATATGAACAAAATGCTACAAGGTCTGTTAACCTATTCAGTAATAATGTAATTTTTTATATCAAGCAAAAAGCAATAAAGAATTTCTCAGGAGTTAAATTGAAAAAAAAAAAATAGGCAAACTTTAATATATAGTATTTATAAACCATAACCATGAATAGCCATGCATTTTGTTAATTTTTACAGTATAGTAAATATTTCTACTTCAAAGTATTTTTTATATCAGTGGTATCTCACAGATAAATGGTCTATATTAAAAGATGTTCTATAAATGAATGAATTGGCTGAATTATTTATCTGAAATTTATCTGTGAGATACCACTGATATAAAAAATACTTTGAAGTAGAAATCTTTACTATACTAAATATATGAACAAAATGCTACAAGATCCATTAATCTATTCAGTAATAATGTAATTTTTCATATCAAGCAAAAAGCAATATAAAATTTCTCAGGAGTTAAACTGAAGGAAAAAAAAATTAGGCCAACTTAATATAGACCATGAATTATATAACGCTGGACAAATAAAAGTAAAGGACTTAAAAGGGTTAATTATATTTATGAGTACTTTTATGTTGATTTAAAATATTAAATAGGATTTGATGATTTAGAATAGCACAGTGAGGGCACAAAACCTGATATTAAAAATAAGATTATTAGTTTGCATTCTATTAATTAATTGTATTTAATATTTTGGTTGTTTGTTCATTTGTTTATTCGTTGTTTGTCTTTTTATAAATCTTACTATTTAAGGTAAATAAATTGTTATTAATTTGTGATTTAACGTCAAGTTTTTTATCTTGGCGCTAATGTATACACGTCGTTAATATGTCCGTAATCGTACCTCTTTCTTCGTCTAGATTAATAAATCCTTTCTCTTTCGCTGTATATGTGTCCTTGCTTTTTATTAATTCTTTTTTTGTTATACTAACCTAATTAGGAAATATATATTAAGTGTTTTTTCTAAATAAGATTATTATTTGTTAATTGTATAGTTTTATTACTTTTTCTTTTATTTTATTTTTGTTTTAGTAACAATTAGTAAATGTTTTAGGTTATTAATTATTATAAATGTATTTTGCATTTTTACATGTAATATAATGTAATTTGTAGGATATATTATCATATAATTATGCATATATATTTGAATTATAAGTCTTCATAAGTCATCGAAATTATAATTTCATTTTTAATTATTAGATTTTTAACTTTATTGTAAATGTGCTTTTTTCGTCCAGTAAATTGCTATTAATTAAATACAAATAAGTAACGATTCAGTCAGTAATAAAAGAAAAAATTATTATTTATTTTTTGTAGAGTTCCATTAACGGATTTATAATGGAAACCTTTTTTGTATGATTTATTTCTAGGTTTCTAGAACATAGTTATCTGTATTGATTGATAACTATTTTTGTTATTTATTTTCAGATTACTAACTTCATTTTGTACCTTCTTTTAATTTTTTTTTTTTTGTGATTTTTCTGTTACTGATTGCTTCTTATAAAATTGCATGAATATAAAATGTATCATATTTTTATTGGTTTTTAAATTATTTTTTATTGTGTAAATAAAATTAGTAATGCATCATGCGAGTCCATTCCATGAATTTTATTAATTTTATTTTTATAATATAATTGTTGCTTTTATTTTTTGTCACTACTAGAATATTTTGTGATAATAAAAAATATTATAACTTTGTTAAATTTTTATGATTATAAGAATATTTGTAAAAAATGGAATGGATATTTTATATGTACCATACAGTAAATTTATATTTTAATTTGCATATAATTTATCTCATAACTAAAATAATGTAGATGAAATGTTGGCACAGTTTTATACAGCTTTTGGTGTTGTTCTTCGGTCATTGCCATCGCTTTTCAGCTTAAAATAATAATAATAATACTGCTAGTCAAAACTGATGCATTTTTAAACCAATGTTGGGTTCCATACATACAAAATCCTTAAATTGTATTAACATTTGTCTATTACATAATATTTGATATATTGATACCCAGTAAGAATTTATTATTACACACTCATAAATTTTTTAATAATAATAATAATATCATTATTATTGTTATTATTAACTAATTTTTCTTGTGAATGAGTCTTTCATGTGTTAATATGCCATACTATTTATGATGGTATGCTTTTGTAAAAGTTACGACAAGTATACATTAAAAATAGCTTGTGTTAAATCACAGCTGTGTTAAGCGGTATACTGTATATGTAATGCAAGGTTATGACTGAATGCTTTATTTAATATTATTAAGTGTGTATATTGTGTATTTTTATGAGTTTCATTTTTCTCTTTTTTATTTTTATATATATGTAATTCATAAAGTGATAAATAAGTTTTAAATTTTAAATGGAAGATTTTTAATATTATACAAAATCAATAGAGTTAAAGCTTTATTTGCTGTTTCTTTTAAAGCATGAAAATTTAATACAAAAATTTTTAAATTCCTTATAAGGAATATAAATTTTTATTTCAATAAAAATATAAAGAAGAGTCAGATGCTATTTGTACCAAAGTTGTAGGATTAATAATTTTAGGACTTTGTGTTAATAAAGATTTACAAATTAAATTAGTGTTTTTTGTTTATTATAATACTTCTTATATATATATATATATTTATTCTCTCTTTGTATTATCACAGGACAATTTCGTCTTGCCGTATCAGGTGGATTTTCAGACCCTACCAACAGTTGAACTTGACAGGATCAATTACATCATGAAGATAAGTTTGTAGTACACACTGATTATATAGTTCAATGTCTTTCCCAGGTAAATTATGTTTGTAATCAGGTTTTCCTGAAGTTCACTACTTAAACAGGTAAAGAGTTAATTTAATTTCACAAAAACTCAGAAAGTAAAAAATTTAGTCTGTGCAACATTTGTACGTATTTTTCATTATAAATCTTTCACATCTTTGGTTCCAAAATTAAAAGACAGAATCTGTAATGAAATGATTCTCTAAAAATTTTTTACTTGTAAGTATAGATATGAATGTATGAAACATTAAAAGCAAAGCAAATTAAACTTTGCTTAGTAAAATTTATTTTTATAAATTTCAGATATGTAATTTTTTTTTTTATTATAATATTTTATGGTTTTTATATTGAGGTTAATAATGTCCAGAAGTTCAGACATTTACTTTTGTATGCAACTATAGTCCTGCTAAACTGTTCTGTTAATGTTTACAAAAAATGACAATTCTTAGTACACAGAACTCTGGAGAAGTTTTTAATTTTTCATACTTTCTCATCATAAAACAGACAATCATTGTAATGTAGTTTAGTATCTGGCAGTGAGTAAATGAATTGGAGTGGACACATTTTTTAGCTGCGCTAATAAATCCCAAGAAAATGGTTTTGTACAGTGCATACAATGAGAATAAAAGCTTGTGTTGGAGTTGGTTGAGACTGTGTTACTACTGAATTTGAAAACATTTATACTCAGCTAATAGAACAACAATAATAACTGTTTTACTTCTATTTATACATGTTTAATTTATAATTGTTTTCATGTTTTATTACTTATATAATTCATTATTACATAATTAGTATTAATGATTCAATAAATAAAGATTGTAAAAACACGAATTTTAATTTAGTTGTATTTTTAAATTATAAAAATCTTAATTAGTGCTTGAATGTATGATGTATTTGTTATTACAAGGCATATTCATAGTCATAAAAATAAATTAACTCATGAGAAAAGGTTTTTTTACTTACAGTTTTATTTTACTACATATCTACTTCATTTTTCTACAAAATTACCATTTACTTTTCATAACGCTGCACTAGTTTCTTTAACCCCTCGGCATAGAAGTTTGACAAATGGGAATTGAACAAGTTGACACCAGTCTTGAGTTCCTCGTTGTTTTCAAAACATTGTCCACCGAGCCATTCTTTCAAATATAAAAAGAGGAGTAAGTCACTAGGTCCTAGATCAGGACTATATGGAGGGTGGTCAAAAAGTTCCAACGAAAAAATTGAATCTTATTCTTGGTTAAAGCAGTGGTGTGAGGACGGAGTTGTCATGAAGGTTTCATAACACCACGAAGGCATGAATATGTCTTAATAACAAATACAACATACATTCAAGCACTAATTAAGATTTTTATAATTCAAAAATACCCTAAATTAAAATTTGTGTTTTTTAAATTTTTATTTATTGAATCGTTAATACTAACTACATAATAATTAATTATATAACTAATAAAACATGAAAGGTGATGGTATGAGGTTGTTTGGTGAGCGTTTCGCAGTACACGTCAGCTGTAATTGTTGATCCACGTTCCATCATGAAATCAACCAGAATTTGAAATGCCCTTTTCATCGCAAAAAAAAGTAGCCAACATTTTTCGACTCGAATATGGAGATTGCTTGAACTTTTTCGGTTATGGGGAACTTGAATGGCGCCACTGCATTGACTGTTGTTTCGATTCTGCATTGATGTAGGATATCCATGTCTCGTCGCCCGTAACAATGTGGGAAAAGACATCATCTCCATCTTGTCGATAGCGGTCCAAAAATGCTCGTCCACAGCATATTCTTTACTTTTTGTGTTGGTCGGTGATCATTTTTGGTATTCACCTTGCACACAATTTGTGACATCCAAGATTTCTGTGACAGTTGTGTAGATAGAGGCGTTCAACATGCAGACACTAATCGTCAATCGCCGATCACATTGCAGTTTTTGGTTCACTAGTTCAACGATTTCATCAGTCTGAATACTGGGCCTGCCACTCCGCTCTTCATCATGCAAATTTGTGCACACTTCACAACTGGTGAGAGTACTGATTGTGATCTGCATTCACCGGCAGGCAAACAACTATTGAATCAAAACAACAACTGGAGTGGCTTTGTATATAGCTGACAGATGGCCCTACATGCATGAAACTGTGTTCAGACCTTCTAATATTTAAATATAAGCAGACAACCCTTACTTTATGAGTATGCTTCGTACATTAAATTATATATGTCACAGTTATTATTGTAAAAAATTTAGAATAATCTATTTATTTTTTTTCGTATGATTGTTTTCATTGTTGATTGTACTACTATTATTATTATTATTATTAACACTTTTGAAATTTGCATTATATTTCCAGTTCCTGTGCAAATTCTTCTTCTTCTGTCTTCATCATAACAGTCATTTTCACTAGTATTCTAGATGTATGATAAATTTGTCATTTTATCGATTAGTGGTTCCATCTTCTATAAGTAGTTTCAGCTTTTTTTACATGTTTGTAATATGGTTTCCAATCATTCTTATTCATTTTTTTATCAGGTTATGTTTTAATATCTGACATTAATAATGTTGTGTTATTATTACCAATATATCTTTTCAGACCAGACTATACCATCTTGATTGGATTTAAATTGGGATGACAGTTTGGAAGTCGCAGAACAACCTGATGCGGTGTTTTTTTAATAGTTAATTAAAATGTTACTTCATTTTTTAATTTCTGTGAAAATTGTGGTATTAATATTGCTTTATTAAATTTAATATAGTTCTTTTCTAACCAATTAATCATGCCTTTTTCTCCATCATTTGAATTTGGAGACTTCTCTAGAAATAAATTGCGGTTCTCTAGAAAAAAATTGCAGTATGGCACATTATCAGTAACAACCACTGACTTCAGGAGGAAGACCAGGAATTAATTTTCAGGTGCCTTAAAATATATGATTCAACCTAATAAACAATCAAAGAATTTTTTTTTCTGCAATCAGTCATTTTTCTTAAATATTTTATCCTCTTTCAACGGATGTCTTCTTTCTCAATTAAAAGTTTCCTGTTATTACTAATTTTACACCTCTTAAACCCTACCTCTTTCAGGATAGCTGCTTATGTACTTATAGAACCTTTAAATTGAATACCTTTTGAAGTTCTTCATGTCATTTATTTTTAATATAGGCAGTTCTTCATGTTTTGCGTGAAACTCATTAATTGTTTTTCTTACAACATCTTTATCAAAACTGTAATCCACTTACTGCTTAACATGTTTACACTTTTTTTGGTGTACTGAATGAACTACGATTTAAATTTAAGAAGTCATGCCTTTTCTTTTTGGATTTTTTGAACTTGTGATCCTGAAATCCCACAAGCAGCAGTGGTCTTTTTTTCATATTTTTGATTATGTGTTAAATGTTTGCCATTTTCTAATTTTCCTAACTTTATAGCATCTTTCTTCATAAAATCATGTACATTAACTATTACATGAGGTTGACTATGGATCTTTTCATTCTTAACAATGAATTTAAATTTTACTATTACAGAAAGAAACATTCACTTACAAAAATTACAAAAAACATACAGATTCATTAATACACACAAAATATTTAATATTTTGTGTTAATGAATTTGTGTATTAAATTATTAACTATTGAGTTATTAAATAACTCGCCACACATTACAGAAGGAAAACTGTACCATTCATATGGTACATGCCAAGAATTGAACTAAATCAGTTTATTGAAAATGAAAAGTAAACAATAGTATTGAATATTAGTCAGCAATGTGAAAAAAAAAGTTATTTTTTTTTTTTTGTCGGCTCTCGATAATCCAACATTTTTCATCTAACTACTGAGGCAATTTGTGTAGTACTACTATATTTTTTTTTCACTTTTGATTTTATGCACGCCGTCACAACTGATTAAATTAGAGACGCTCCATGGCTGAGTGTTGAATATGATGTTTTAAGTGAGTAGGTGGTTGTGAAATATATATGTTCAAATAAATTACATTACATTACTTCTGATTGTCGTCGAAACGACATTAGGTAGGTGTGTCTGCAGTTGAGCGCATGGCACTACCACCTAGCGACTTGTACAGTACCGGGGGTCTACAGATGGCATTAAACTTCTTACAGTATATCGCTACACATTCCAGGATTGTGTGTCGTGTTTACTTGTTATATTCATTTTAACGTTATTTTAAAGTGTCCAGTTTTCCTTATTATAAATAGAATCTGAACTTCATTGTTTTTAATTTTTAAAAAGTCAAAACCACTAAAACATAAGCACATTACTACGTTTATTTCAAAAAGAAGAACTCCTTAAAAGAATTGACAAGACAAAAAAATTGGTGACGTAGCTTCAGTGTACACAAAGTTATGTTTATGCCATTTTCAAACACGAGTGGTACACATAAACTTGAATTATTTGTAATAGGCAAGTCCAAAAATCCTAGTACTTTTAAAAATGTAAAACCTCCTGGAAAATATAAAAATCAAAGCCAAGCGTGGATGACAAGGAAAGTATTTTTTGAAAATAGTTTAATGAGTAGTTCATATCAACAATAAAAAAATTCTTTAAGCAAAGACAGTTACCAGAGGCATTGTTACTTTTAGACAACTGTACGGGACACCCAGATGAGGAAGACTTAGAAAGTAAAGTTTGATTTAAATGTGCCTTATTTCTTCTGCCAAATGTTACGGCTATCTTTCAGCCGATGGATCAAAATATAATCCAGATAGTTAAAATAAATTACAAAAAGAATCTAATGTATAATGTATGAGTAAATAGTAAAATATGTCTATTTTATAATGTTTAAATGAATAAATCTTAAAGTCATAATGTTTGATGTTGCACAAGCATGGGAAAAGATTCCTGTTGAAACAATAGTATGCTCTGGGAAAAATTTGTGGCTAACTCATCCTCTATTACATTTGTATGAAAAATGCAAAAAAAAAAAAACAGTGGAAAATGAACTAATACAGACTACATTCAAAAGTAGTGATATCAGTATCAGTCTTGATGCTTAAATAAACTACGTTAGGGAGATACTAGCCAAATCTGTAGTCAGGAGGTCTGACACAAGACAGTGTAAATGACCAGAATTGAAGATGAAAATTATCAATTGATGACTGACCAGGAGATAACTGAAGATTTACTGGATCAGGACGAAGAGGATAATGACAGTGAAACATGGTATCGTCATTGATACAAAATTGCCATTTCATCTCATCCTCCAAAGATCTAACGGTGAATCCAGATATTAAAAATAAGCTTGGCAATTAAAAAATGCATAATCCAGTACCAATTTACAATCAACTATTTCCCGGTAGGCTAGTACTGATACCTAAAATTTTTTTTTCAAATTGATTCCTCATACTCCATGTTTAACCAATAACCTACCTTTTTTTTTCTATACTTACTATCTAAGTATAGCTTATGTTGGTAGAACATGAGACACTAATTGATTTTCTTGTTTACTATCATTTCAAATATTTTATTAGAGGATATCAAAATTCAAGAAATCAAATTCGTTATTGTTGAAAATTATTAATAGTATTCTCTTATATATTTTTTTAAATTTGAAATTAAATTGAATATTTTTGTACTTCCATAATTCCAGGTATTTAGTACTGATTATTGTATTTAATTATATTAGAATCCTTATAGTTCCTTCAACAGTGAATTTTTTATTGACATTATTGTTAACAGCATTTGTCTTATTATGAAATCATTTTTACACATACTAAAACAACATATTTGATCTAACATACGTGTTTTATCTGTGTTAAATTTGATAGTGTTCAAGCATTTAGAGATCTTGATCTTTTGTTGTATGTAAAATTGTTTTGGTTAATATTTTTTTTGTGTGCCCTGCTTCCTGTATTTTTTTTTTTTTTGTAAAGACTGAATAGAATAGTTCAGTTATAGAATGTTCTTTGCTGCTATAGGTGAATGTCTTTTTCCTAATGTAATTAATTGAAATTTATGTACTAAAATTTTGTTGTAAATTATTCAGTATGATAGATAATAATCTTTTAAAATAAGATATTGTGCAATAAAAAAAAATTAGTTTTTTTTTCTTGAATTGCTGCTACGAAGAACCTGTTAGCAATTACATTTATTTTTTGTGAATTTATTATACCTGTAGCTTTTTTTAACTCTGATGTGATCCAAACCTAAATTGGATAATAGAATTAAAATGTAAGTGATTGTGCTGGGCCCCATTCGGTAAACCTCTGGCAACAGAAGACAAGAACCACCCCATGTGAAATATTAGAGTTATTTATTTTTATAATTATATTTGGTTTCTAATATTAATATTGAAAAGATTCTTGTTTTGGTTTAAAATTATAATGTAATGTATTTCTGTTACATTTTGGACAGTTTTTTTTTTTTTTTTTTTTTAATAAAGTTAGATTTCTTAAATTTTTCTTCATGTTAAGTTTGTTATTTTTGTTAGTTTATGTTACTTAGATTTTGAAGTCGAGAGTTCTAAGGTTCAAATCCTAGTAAAGATAAAAATTTTTATACAGATTTGAATACTAGATTGTGGATACCGGTGTTCTAATAAGTGGAATTGACTAATGACAGAAACTTTATACCAGCCGACCTCCATGGCATGAGTGGTAGTGTCTCGGCCTTTCATGTACTGGGTTCGAATCCTGATCAGGCATGGCATTTTTCACACATGCTATAATTCATTCATCTCATCCTCTGAAGATATATCTAACAATGGTTCCGGAGGTTAAAAAAAAAAAAATTACTTTATACCATTCTGTATGCACTGCCTGCAATACAACAACCATGCATTTACTGCACACACGTGAAAGAGATAAAATATTACATGTAAGTAGAATCAACACACATGAATGTCAGTCAATGCAATACAAGTTTACCAACATATCTGCAGATTGACACCACCCACATAAGTGTTGTAAACTTTGATTTTTTTTTTGTTTAACCTCCAGAACCATCGTTAAGGTATATCTTCAGAGGATGAGATGAATGAATTGTAGCGTGTGTAAAAATGCCATTCCTGATGATGATGTTTGATCATTCAACCATTATGTGTTTTTGGTTTTTTAGACTCCGATGATGTGGTTATTCAATAGGTTCTACTCCCAAATGTGATGATGCTGTGTGAACAAATTTATTATCATCAAACCAATTTACTGCAAAAATATCACTAGACATCTCATTCCTAAAGTTAAAGGTACTACAGCCAACTTTTTTCATTTCTTTGTCTGATATAAAATTGCAATTAGGCATTCTATTTGTGGTTGCATGCGTAATCTTTTTTAATTTATTTGAGAGTTAGTGGGATAAAATCAGTTATCGAAGAACAGCTTATAATTTTTATGCTTTGGAATTTTCTCAACTAATTTGATAACTGTATCACCACTAATTCCCAAGTCAGTATCAGATATAGTATCTTATCCTATATAAATCTCAAAATCATGCACAATACTAAAAAATAATGCTAGTGCAAAAACCTTTATCCCCTATTTATGGGGTTTGTTTTTATTGTACTGCTTTAGAGCAGATCTACCTTTAAAGGTCAATCAATCATTTCATCAATTAATGAGTATTCCTCAAATGGTAATTTTTTTATAAATTACTACTCACTGCATCTAAAAAAGAACATATTTTAAACATAGGTTTAGAAGAAATATCTTCCATTGCAATAGCGGAAGTACCTGGTTGAGAATTAAAATTATTTACATGATCAGTCCTTTCAATATTACTAGTATCAATAAAATTGAATGATTCATCTTCTAACTCTATATTGCCTGAGACTCAATGTGCTGTACAGCTTTCTCTAGTTCTTCTTCAGTGATTTTATCATCAGGTTTCTGTAACAATAATCAGAGCCCTCAATGTCATTTACACATCAGTTACATATTATTCCCTAAGTATCAACTGCAGCTCTAAATCCGAAAGCAGTTTTGAGTCCATTTTGAAACTTAAAATATTCAACAAAAAATTACTCCTATATAAATTCTGGATGATTAGTTTTGTAGAAAAACAAATAAACATCCCTTTTTTTTTCAACTCATGGAAAAAATTAACATTTTATGAAAATAATTTATAATAATTACAAAACCTAAGACAGAAATTAAGTTTGTAATTCTTAGGAAAATTAATGTTTTTTGGAAAAAAAAAAGTTCTGGAAAAACTTTCAAAGAATTTTTTTTCATTTTCTAAAAGTAAAAAATAGGTTTATTTATATATATATATAAATAATAATCATGAGGTTTCCCAAACCATCTCTTAATATGCATATATATATATGAAAACATTGTAAATAAAATATACCACAGTACTGTTTTTGCCAATGATTGGAATCATTGTTTTTTTTTTTTTGGATTCAACTCAGAAAAACGTTTCTAAAATACTAAGAAAATATAATGTATGACTATTAAAAAAAATAATCTTTAATCTTTTAAATAAAGATTAAACAGCATATTTAATAGTTTCACTATTTTCTTTTTCTTTTTTTGTAGAAATGTTATAATATGCCTGCCAGTTATTTTCTTAGGATTAGCACCTGCTTGTTTTTCATGAAATTCACAGCATAACTTAATAATTGTGGTCTATATGTTAATAAACTAATTGAATATATTTCTTGAGTGTTCAGTTACTTCAAGCCATTTTGAATAGCCACTTTCACTATAAGAAATTAAAAGACAATGAATTTTTCATTTGAAATAACATTATATCTAAAGTGACCTTACCATTATATCTCGCTCAAAATGAGAGATAGTCCTGTTGTCCCAAAAACTACTCTGGGACGCTGAAACTTCCGTTTTCAGAAAGAGAGCATACCATAATAATAAATTTAAAAAAAAAAGCGCGAGAAATAAAAAAGAAATCCGACGGTAGTTCCTAGTATCGCCTAGATGACGGCAATTGACTGCACCGTTTGTCAAAATTTGAGGTGAGTTTTAATAATTCTTTTTTTTCTTTTTAACCTCCGGAACTACCGCAAGATATTACTTCAAAGTTTTAATGAAAAACTATATGTAATTAAAGAGTATTCTTGTACAGTCTTAGGTCTACCACTCCTAAGATGTGTGGTTATTTGAAACCCAACCACCAAAGAATGTCGAAGAACTTGGGAACATGTTCTACAGGTGGATATAATGAAATAAGTACATGTAAACATAGGTCTGGAAACGCTTTGTTTTCAAGTTACGGGTAAAAAAAGATTTTGCCCAGATTTTAGTTTTTCTAATAAAAAGATGATCTA
>JAAAKQ030489500.1:2627-21535 GCA_010016005.3 Zanna intricata
GCAATCACAATACTTTGTAAAAATAGGATGAATATCAAACCCTTCACTAAATGAAATTAAAAAAAAAAAAAAACCATTGGAAAAGTTAAAAAAAACCATCATTTTGTGTAAAGCAAAATCAATAATTTTAATAAGTTAAAACTGATAGTAATAATGGGTGACTTATCTAAAAATTATTCAATTATTCATGATGAAGTGCTGTCATTTTAGTGGAAAAGTAGGAAACTAACTCTTCATCCATTTGTGGTGTAAATAAAAGATCAGACTGGAGAAATAGTTTCACAAAAAACTTTCACAAATTATTCAATGAAATATATTATTAATAATTTTCACTTTTTCAAAAAGAAATAATTTTTTGTGTAAAAAAAAGTTCTGACAATACTACAAAATTATACTATTTTTCTAACAGATGGTATGGCATTATATTGTGAAGAATAGAGTAGTAAGTAGGAATTCTAAGAATAAGAACAAAAAAGACAATAGAACTGTAAGAATTTTATACATTTATGTAATCAAAAGGGAAGATTTTAGAATACCTACACAACAGTTTTTTATGACTGTCCATCATAAAAAAGATCTTGTGATGGAGTAGGATGTGGTGTATAAGTTTAGTTTCTAGGACAAGTTTAATAAGATTACATCAGATTTTAATTATTGAATATGGAATTTCATTTAAATTAATAAAGATGGTAGATGTAGCAAAATAAATATATCTGCAGGATTAAAGGCACCAAAAATTTGTAAAAGTCCTTTATAAAAATGAAGTCTGGATATCAAATGAAATTATTATAAAACGAAGTCTCACCAGTAACATTAGTGCAGCTATAGGAAGGACTTACATAATCCTGAATTAAATATAAAATTAATTCTTACATTAACAAAAAATAGTCATAAAATATTGTAAAGAGAAACCACATTTACAAATATTTTACAAAACAAATGTTTTAAACTTTTCTTCTAAAAATACCAATTAACAATATGTGTTTGCACATACATAGTCGGTATTTTATATAGTTTTTAAAGGTTAATAATAATGTTAATAATTATTATCATATTTTATTAGATATGTGAATATTTTCCTTTATCATGTATCAAAGGATTTCACATGTTAAAACAACAACAAATTACAAATATTAAATATAATACTTAAAACAAACTGGTTTGTATAACATTTAAAATATATTGTCAATTATCTTTGAGTATTAAGAAAGGGTTAATTAACAAAACATTTTTACTCAATATCATTTTCCTAATACTGCTGCTCACTTTATGTTATCCACTTACAACTCAAAACAAAAACCAAAATTTTTCTTAGATAGATTATTTTATGAAATTTTCAAATCTTTTGATTCAGTCTCTTTAGGGTTGTTAGATGCTTAAAAAAATAATACCTTTTTTAAGTTTAATTAATTTGTTTGAAGGAATGCAGTAGTAATGGGCTTCTAATTTTTTACTTATTCTACATGTTTTACATAAGCTATAGAATTACAGCTTTGTAACTCAATCCTTTTAAAAACTTTAAAAATGGGAAAAAATACAACTCTGAAGCCACACTTAGAGCTGATGCTTGTGTTCGGGATTAAATACAGCAGGATGTAAAATATATATATTATCATATGTATAGAGTCACATCTGTACAGCTGTGCTAGCACAAACAGATTAAAAACAATGTTCCTGCCAATTAAATTAAAATACCTTTCATGCATTTATAATAACTCAAGCAAGAAAACAACTGGGAATGAATACCCTAGCAATTTTTTTTAAGGAAATGTAGAAATAAAATTCATATTAATATTTTAGTATTGTTACTTTGTATATATTTCTATTTATCTGTAATCATGTAATTTGTTCTTCTATATAACCTTGCAATTATATGTACTCATGCACTTCTACTAACAAAATTAATTTTTCTTTTCTAATATATTTTTAAAGTTCTTCATAAAAATCATGCCCTTAAAAAATGATGGTTTATGTTAAATTGATTACTGGAAGAGAAATTCCAGAAAAAAAAAATAAATAAAAAATAATTAGGATAAAATAATAGTCAAAAGGATATCTGTTATGAGTCATTTATTTCAAAGACCACAATCCACAGTTAATTCCTTATTAAGAAAAAAAATTACATAGAATTTTAAATAAGAAACAGAAAAGAGTTAAAAGCCAAATTTTTAATATTATTTGCAATTCAAAAAAGTAAATCCAAATCGAAATGAAGTTAACAAAATTCCTACGATTTTTTACATTTTTTATAGAAAAAAATTTCAAAAAATATAAAAACATTTTGTCACATCAGTGTATAATATAATATGTATTAAAAACATTTATAATAAAAAATTATTATAAAATGAGACATTAAATGTTGAACACAAAACAGTGGATGTACAATACAAAAATTAATTCAGTGGCAATGAAAACCATAAATCATACCTGATGTGACTTCTGGGAACCCACCTGCTTGCTTTTCAGATATAAAACTTTTAATAACATAATATTTATTATTTTTAATAAACAATAACGCTCTTATAGCTACAAAAAAAAAAAAAAAAATCCTTAAATCTGTAAATAGTTATCTATTATAAATATAAACTAATAAATTTCCCTATATTTTAAAGAAAATTCACTTTTGTTAGTTTGATGTTTTCTAATTTAATGAAAATATTATAACTAAGCTGAAAAGACACAATGTATGCATTAGAACAGTTATTACCAAATTACAATATTCATAGTCACAGATGTGTAAAAGACTAATTATATATTCTAGTAGTAAATCTGAAAGTAAAAAAAGTTACTGTTTTAAAAAAGTAAATCTAAGCCCAAACTTAACCAAAGGAAATTTACACAAAACCAATAACAGACTCCAATGGTTTAGACTTTTTAATAATTTTCCCCAAAACTGGTAATAATTACTGGAATACTGGTACAAAATTTTCTAGGAGTACATAATTTTCTTTCAATTTTCTGGTCAAAAATATAAGAAATAATGTAATTTGATGCATAATTTGTGACCCAAGAATTTAATTATAATTTTATTTTATTGCACGTGTAGATAACAGGCCAAAATTTTTTGCCAGCTAACTAGAAAACTAATTTTCACCAGCAGAACAAACAAGTCCTGAAATTATTTCTGTGAAAATATTTAAAGGATATTATTTTCATTTAAGATATTAAACAACCATCTCCAAATTGAGATGATTAAAATGAATGGTGCTGGCTCTTTGGGCTCCTAATCAAAACATGTTTTTAGGTTACAATGTATGGTTATCCATTCAGTTTTGTAAGAAGGTCATTTTAATAAAAATCTTTTATAATGTTATTTACTTATACACAAGTATATATATATATATATATATATATAATTACACTCTTGCATAGACACCTCATTGAAATAACAGAGTAAAAGGTATTTATGGCATTAAAAAAAATATTATATAATAGAATTTCCTTTCTACAGTAATATAATCAGTCAAAAACATTTTCCTCCCTTCCTTCTATCATATTTTCTTGAGTATCTACTATAATTTTCTTCTTAGCCAGGTCCTGTTCCTGTTCGTTAATCATATTTATTTACTTATTTTTATTTGTTCAGCAGTTCATAATTTCTCATAATATATTAAAAAAGATACATCATTTAGAGACTGTAACTGATTCTATGGGGTTCTATTATTCCCTTTATTGCAAAAAATCAGTTAAATATGCAGCTGTCAAAATCAGATCCATTTTCTACAGGAGTGTTTTAAAGCATCTGATTTTTTATCCAAAATTTTTAATTTATTTGTATATAACAATGGCTATGAGAAGTCGGAGCAACTAAGTTAGTATGATCTTTTAAATATTGGATTACAGAATAAATACTTTAATTCTATCTTAACATATTATGTAGAAAATTTAAATGCAGTAATCAGACACCATTTGTTATTAATCAACTAAGAGCACAAAATACTCTTTAGCTATGACAAATTTTAAGTGGACAAGAGAGAATTATATGGCTAGAAAAAGTGAATAAGAATTTCTGAACAAGTTGTTTGTGTAAACATATGAACCACCTCTTGAAAAGATTCTCCTATACAATAATAAGTATTGAGTAAATAAATTTTCTGAAGACACTATTGGCAATATTTACTGATGATTGTGTTACACTGTTGTCCTGTTATATGATGTGCGCTTCATATTGGTGAGTGTGATGCTAGCCGTTCAGATGTCAGAGGGAGTTACAGTATGCTTCCGCACTGGCACAAATACCCCTCCCACCAAGCCTGCTGACAGTGCAACATTCCCACTACAACAGTGCTGCAATTCCACCACTTGCAGGTGCCTATAAAAAGCAATAACAGCACAGCAAAAGCTCATTTAGTCATATTTGAGTATTCAGTTGAGACTGTTGTGCTATTTGTTCTGGCATTTTTGTGGTCTTCAGTTCCTTCAAAGGATCTTTGCATTCCTTTAATAGAATCTAGTGATACGTGTAGTGGTAAGTGAAATAATGATAGAATTAAATACAATATATCAGAGATGGAACGCCCTAATTTGAAACACACTTATACTGAACATAATAAACAAACAAGACAATTTTGTTAGGTGGTTCATGGTAGTTTAGCTGTGGAAATTTAAATTATGTAATGTAGCAACATCATTTTTGTTTCAGGTGCTGAAAATCATTTTTGAAAAAAAAAAAAAGAAGCAAAATGATGACGAATAGTGAAAATGCACAAACCATGTGGTGGAATGCAGAATTGGTGTCCATTATTGCAGTTCAACGACATTTCTGTACAGTATATCTCAGAGACCCTCCTGATGCCAAGAGAATCAAGGCGTGCAAACAGCATTTCTAGAGACAGGATCTGTTGTTAAGAGGCAAAGTGATGGCCCATCACATGGCAGGAAAGTGTTCAGCACATTTTAGATACATTTGCAAGGTGTCCTAAGAAATCCATTCACATGGTATCACATGAGCTTGGTCTCCCAAAATCAACTGTTGATGATGTGCTACACAAGTACCTAAAGTTTTACGTATACAAACTGCAATTGTTACACGAGGTGAAATCTGACAATAAACCCAAGCAATGTTTGTTGAATATATTCTTTAGCAAATTGACATAGACAATTTTTTGGCCAAGGTTATGTTTTCTGAAGATTCAACAATTCACCTCAGTGGAAAGGTCATCAGACATAATGTGCAAATTTGGGATAGTGAACATCATTGAAAAAAAATGATCATCATAAAGTATGAATGAGACAACCCCAAGTTCAATGTTTGGTTGGCTTAATGAAGGATAAAATTGGACCTTTTTTCTTTGCAGAGGCAGCTATCAATGGTCACACATATCTTGATATGTTAGTTAATTTTGTGTTCCCTCAGATAAGACATCGACACCCATATCTGCTCCCTTCCAGCAGAATAGAGTACCTCTACACTGGTATTTGGAAGTCTGGAATACATTGACTGATGAGTTCCCACAAAAATGGATTGGGAGGGCGGTACACTCTCTGATCACCCCAGTCGCCTGACATTACTCTCCTGGATTCTTCTTGTGGGGGTTTAAGGACAAAATATATTCTATCAAAGTGACAACTCTGGTACAGCTTTGCGAGAGGATTAGAGCTGTTTCTGAGAAATTTAAGCTACATGGGGCACATGCAGAAATGGTGTGATTGCATAAACAAAACTTCATAACTATGTGTATCGATTTTGTTTCAGACTTCTTAATGCATCGTATGCACATAATATTACAGACAGTTCAAGTTTGGGCGTTCATCACGGACACATTGTATATTAAGTTTTTTTTTTTAAGAAAAGTTTTGAACTTTTATACTAACAAGTTTAGCAGTTAAAATCTAATTTAACATAGCTACTGTAGTTTTTTTGTTAAGTAATAATTTTAAGATTCTTTTTATAAATCAAAGTTAGTGTAATTAAGGTGTGAGTGTGTGTGTAGTTGGGCAAGAGGCTATCCTCCTCTTTCCGCCATGCCACTGGAAGGATGCTAAGCCACATGCCAGCTTCCAATTAAGTGCAACAAACTTTGGCTGAAATGTGCTCTTAAACTACTAACAGTAATAAGTTGTTTAAACAGGAAAGCCAGTCGTAGTCAGGAAACCACCTATGGGGTCACTTGTGATGAGGTGAGAGAGGGCTCCCATGAAGTGGAATCGATCAGAAAACTGACCAAAAAGATGGTAGGGAAAACCCTACATGCTTTTTTGCACTTACGGGAACTCCAGACACCAAAGGCATAACACCTGGCTAACCTTTTCTTCTGCTATGTTAAGGTGACAACATTCATGATACGAGAGTGCCCCTTAATGCTACAGATATCAGAAGTTCAGCCATTTGTCGAACTACTGCTGTAGAGCGTAAAGTGTGGAGGGAAGCATGACCAGTGTTGTGTCGAAACCCGGGAGTTGTGCGCGAATTACAAGGTGCCTCGCCTGGCTAACTAGAGAGGGTGCCCTTATTATAAGGCGCTTCTAGCCTGACAAAAGGACAACATTAAACTCGCTATTACTGATGGGCATAGCTGGGCACAAGTTGTCATTGGGATGGGGAACCACACTCTGACCACAAGGTAATGTACATGGTTCTGTCGACAGTGGGAAGTGAAACAGCATCCCCCAGATCGCAAAATCCCTGGACAGTACCAGCGACCAAAATCGTCAACCTCCGAAGCCGAAGGCAAAACCTGTCCCACAGGAGAAGAAGGAAGTTGTGCTAGCAAGGGAAAATCCAGCAAGATGAGAGCTTAGTCTCTGCCTACTGGAAAATCCGGTAAAAGCTGGAAAACTCCGAGACTACAAGTCCACCTAAGGCAACAAGACTCCCAAGCCGGGCCGGCGGCAGAAAGCCTGATGTATGCCTTCGCAGGAGGGCATGGGGGCTGACTTTTTGTCGCGAATGTCCATTAAATACGTTTTACCCTACATTCTGACTGCCTTGTCCCGCCTTTTACAGGAGGAATTCATCAGGGATCTTCTTCAGTTCCTGACAGAATGTTTTAGGACTCTACAAACTCGGTATGGTTAGATAAACTCTGCGGCGGTTTCAGTGGAACGCCTGCTCAGTTGCAGGCAAACGGTGGAGCTGTGCCGTCTGTGGGGGGGGGGGAGTGCCTACAAGTAAACGTAGCAAAAGACGCACCTAAAACCGGACAAATCACTGACCCTTCAGAACTATTTTTCACATAGAAAGGATAGGTAGTGCTATATGGACGTCACGCCAACGGTGGAACTACTATTTTATTACATATTAGTATCATGAAACACACAAGTCGATTTCCAAACCAATGAAATGGAACAGACCTGCGTCCATGTTCAGCATCGGGATACGGTATATAGACTGGTTTCGGCGAATAATATGCCGAACTCAGCGGTACCCAGCGCTGATTTGGATGCAGTGTTCGAAAACTGGGTTGGGCCCATGGTAATCATGAGTGATCTCAATTACAAGCACAAGTGCTGGCAAGTTGCTACATGAGCGGACGAGGGAAATCGTAAGCAAACCAGGATTTAGGCGGATTTAGACTCCTGACTACACCGGAAGAAATTGACGGCACAATCGATCGCGTTACGCTATCATCAATAAACAAAGCTTTGCCACATTACACTACGGCACGTAGTGTAAAAGGCTGCACGCCTGCTTCGTAAAAATCTCACATCTCCGATGAAATATTGGAGCAGCGCCGGTTAAGGAAGAGATATCCTACCAGTCTGGTTCCCGACACACGTGGGCATTTTATAATCAAACTGTTAGCGTAAAGTTGCTACTGACAGAACATCGGGAGTAGTCGTGGAACAATTACTTCACCTCGATATCGGATTTCTGGAGTCTTCGGTGTTTAGCCTAAATAAAGGCTATGCGAGGGAAAGAGAAAGCCCCGCTACACAGTGTAAGGTCAGAGAAGCCTTTTTAGCCTACTTTGAATCGAAACGAGCGGAGGTTTTCGTGGGTGTACTGGAGAATCAATTCACCCCGAATACTTCCCGGCCTGAACGTCGATCATGCCATCGGGGACATCCTAGCGGATGTCAACATCTCCGCCGAAGCAACAGGTCTAGCCGGGTCGTCGAGGAAGCTGTGGGCGCGGACGCTCTCTTCCTGCCCCAGCTTGCCGGGCTTCAAGCACCCTGGCCGGCTGATCCACCCAGGAGCGGCCCACCGTGTAATCGCTCAGGGAGAACGCCTCGTCCCGCCGGCGGAGGAAGATCGATACTGCGGGGCTCTGGGGACCATTACTCTCACGCTGTAGTGGAAACCAACTGTCACAGGAGGAGAGCCTGGTCCGATTCTAAGGGACGAGCCCAATTCACCGACAACAGCCGAGCTGACATCGCCGGGGCCTAGCTTCCGAATTCAACAATCCTTTTCAGGGCTACCATAAGATTCTACATAGCCATCTACTGTCGATGTCATTCGGAGGTAGTGTTAAAGCAAATGGGCATTCTTTCTTTTGCTGTTACGCCTCTAGATAAGCAAGTTAGCTAGAGCAATTTCAGTGAGCTGTGAGTATTATTTTTAACTGAGGGTTAATGCTAAAAATAGGTGAATAATACTCAAAGTGCTGTGAGAGGAAAACTGAGTAACTTCAGTCATTAGTTATAGCTGGTATAAAAGTAAAATGTTAAAGAAATTGTATCCAATCTATAATGTAACTAAAGAGTTTTATTTTGATGCTCAATTTTTATTTATTTTTGTTTTGATAATAAATCTGCTTAAGATTTAGCTTCAGATTATTATTTACTAACATTTGGTACTGCCAATGTCTAAGCCAGGAAAATCTTTTGTTAAAATATATATCAAACTCTCCTACTTTTCTAAAATACTGTCTTTCCTCTCAAAATTTTATCTTATACAATATAAATACATAAATAATCATTTTTTAAAAAGCAAAAATCGTGCATCTGTGGTAGTAAGATTATAGATGACAGATTAAGAAGATTTTTTAATGGTGGTGAAGTGGATGCAGAAATAATCGTTCACAAGTAAAGGAAGATGATATATCTGGCATGAGTAATGGTAAACTAGGTAGAGGTGAGGTAAGTTTGAAAAATTATATTTCTACAGGAGCAAACAAAACTAAAATAATGAAGAAGAAATAATAAGTAATTTAAATAAAAAGAAATAAGTAGTTTAATAAAGGAAAATTTAAAACTAATACAATAATTTACCTATCTCATCAGAGCAGAACAGGTATTAAATAAAAATAGGGCTAATAAACAATAAATGAAAATAAACTGGAAGAATAAGGCAAAAAAATATGTAACCAAATCAACCAAAACTCCAGGGAAAAAGAGAAAAGCAGATTCAGGAATCAAGAAGGTGTCTCTAAGAAAGGTGGAGAATTGAGCACATTACCATGTGATAATAATCCTGAGGAAGCTAAATTCAGCAGATGATAAGCTGACTTGTCAACTTAATCAACTGAAATTTCAAGGAAAGCTGAGAAGAGACATCTCTTTGCTCAGTTCTATGTACATTTATATGAACAAGGTGCAAGGGCCTAAGAGCACCAATGACGAAAGTCTATGGGTTAGAAGCAGCAGGGTATGGAATACCAAACTAGTCCTCAGTGGGAGTCTCTTTTAGTCTATTAAGAATGTCCACAAACCTAAACAAGCAGTGAATGAGATAACAAAAGCAGTTGCATTATCATAATCATTATATATTCATAGGATTACATTGTTTATATGAAATGCCAGGTGGCATGAGAAAAACACAACTCATTCATTATACTTAGACAATGGCAAACATTTAATTTTATAATTTTAATAATAACCCAAAGGAAAAATATCTATCTAATGTAAAAGAGGACCACAGAATTATGGGAAAAATGATAAACTACCCTGATCTACAGGATCATAGACTAACCTTTTTCAACCCCCATTCCTCTTTTTATCTTTGATCTCTTTTTCTCTACTACTGGTTCAGTGGGTGGAGATCTCACCCTGCCAGGTTCTTCATGATGAGAATACCAGGACATCCTTGAACTGACAGCTCATCCTACGTGCCAATCAGGTAAAGCTGGATCTTCTATTCCAAAAAGATATCAAAATTTTTTACCCATTTTATTCATAATTAATAATTAGAAAATTTTGATATAAAGAAGTTAAATTTTAATACCTATAGTAATAGTTTGTGGTACATCCTCATTGCTGGCAGAAGAAAGCTGTTTAGCACAACAGCCGCTTGGTTTGCCATGAACACAGAAGATTACTCGTTGCGAGTTTCTTGTAACATTGGATCCAATACTGCCCGCAGTTCCATCTTCTGGAGCCAATGAGTCCATCTGATCTGGCAGGGAGCCATACAAGGATGGATCACTGAAACTTAAACAGAATGATAACAATAGTTTATTTAAAAACAATATATAATAAACAAATAAACATGGTAATTCAATATTAAAAT
Organism: Zanna intricata; assembly: GCA_010016005.3. NCBI lineage: Eukaryota > Metazoa > Arthropoda > Insecta > Hemiptera > Fulgoridae > Zanna > Zanna intricata. The sequence goes on from JAAAKQ030489500.1 coordinate 13,024, forward strand.
ATAAATAATAAAAAAATTTTTCATTATCCCTGAAAATATTTTAGTTAAATAAAAACTATTATGAATAGAAAGAAGCAGGTGTTAGTCGTTACCATTAATTACAAACTTGAACTTTAATCATTACAGTTGTATTTCTTGCTTGATCTCTAGTGCTAATTGAATATCAGTCAGTGAAGGTTAATTTATTAATTGGGGTTTTTCATTAAACACAAAACCTGTCTGTTTGTAAAACCTCTTTCTGATCTAATAAAGTGTTAAATTTACACATTATAGTTGCTTACAGAATAATTGAGTGATAATCAGTTAGGATATTATAACTTAATAGTAATTTGTTAACAATAATTTTAAGTATCATAACTACTATACCATTAATAATTGTAACAAGCGGCACATACTGCATGCAATGTTGTTCAGCTTAGGTATTCAGAGGAATCAGTTTACTAAAGTAAATTTGGCCAATGGCACTTTATTTTTTGTTACAATTTCCAGGATGTTATTATCAAACACATTCTAGGTATTATAATACATTATAAGAAATCAAGTTTTCTATCTTATGGAGGACCATGATTTGTTTTACACTAATCATTCATATTATTTAACCAAATTATTTTTTATTAATCAATGGGAGAACATCATCAAAATCAGGAATTGAACTTGCTTGTTTTTCAATAAATCTTATTTAGATAAAAAAAAGTATTTTTTTATGTATTTTTTTCTAGATTTCATATCTCCAAGAATACCTTTATCCCTTTAATAATTATTATAAGTGTTTATTTTCTTATTAATTAATTCAGGAAAAGTTTACAGAATAGCAAACAAAAAGGGAATAATTGTAACAAACAGTAATAAAACAATAAATACTTAATTATTAACAATAAATAACTGACTTGTTATTCACAAAACGAAATATCTAAGATATGGTTATTGTTGCCAATAATATAAATAAAAAAGAATCCACCTAAAACAATACTAATCTAATTTTTCTTTGCCAAAGAAAAGGAATACAAACAATGATAATGGTGGTATAAATGCAAAATAACTAAAGGGAAGGTTATTTAAGAAATGCAAAAAAACCCCTCTATTTTTTCAGCTACATATCACCTGGTTTTTTTTTGTCCATGGCAGTTAATAATGAAAACCAGAACTATATTTTTAAATAACAAATCAAACTGAATTTATTGTTAATCGGTTCAGTTCGAAATTTAAAAGCTGACAGTAGCTTTGAATGTTTTCTAATTATTGAATTACAACGATTAAATTTATAATCATTAAATTATGATTATATTGTGTATGTAAGTTATCTCACCTCCAATTACCTATAGGTAATTATTGAATTACAATGATTAAATTTATAATCATTAAATTATGATTATATTTTTTATGAAAGTTATCTCACTTCCAATTACCTATAGGCAGCATTTTATGCAGTTCTCATATACTCATATTGATAACAATATTATAAGCTATGTAACGGAAATATGCAAGTATTAGAGAAGAGGTATATTTTAACTATATCTTTACAAATAGTATTACAGAGATAATTATACTACTACACCCACAAAATCATATAACAATATTGCTATGTTGATAATTATATCACTTTTTACAATGAATTTAACCCCAACTGTAAATCACAAAATTTTTAACTTCATTAAAAGTCTATAAGTACTATATCAATATTAGAATATATTACAATATTCTTACATATATACCATAAATATGTAACACAATTACTTGTTTTTGTCATTACCAAGACAAAAAAAAAAAAAATAAAATCAACAAAAATTTTAAATTACACAACACTAATCACTGATTAAGTTCATTTAATGATATATTAACAAGTAAATTAATTTTTCCATTTACCTTATCAACATATCATAGTTGTACCAAAATAAATTGTCCTCTGTATATTAAAAAAAAAAACAAATTAAAAATTGCAGGACAAGATGAAACTTCACACACTTAAAACTTAATCTTATTGAAAAATTAAAGCTTGCATTTGTTTCAGTATAACTGTAAAAGTGTTTATTAAAATATTACAGAATATAGCGATTGCTACTTTAAATGCACTGCTGCACATGCATGGTTTTGTTTGTGTAGTAGATAGCTTACGCTTCACCAACTGTTCTGCATTATTACAACACATGTATTATTGGAAAAGTGTCAAAACAGACATTTCAAACATTTCATCTCTTTTAATAAAATGTACAGAAATCTCATCTCATCAAAATGACATGTATCTCCACATACTGAAGATATGTGAAAACAGTACTACTAAGTAGCAGTCTCCACTTAAGGCAATACAGTCAGAATTATGCAAGTTTTGTACATTAAAATTAATTTAATTAACTTGTGTGTTTATATTTATGAGTGCAATCGTTGCATAAAATAAAAATATCCATTTCTATCAAATTAGAAATAGAACTTTCCTGTGACTCAATATAATTCAAGAAAGGATCTTATTATGCTTCCAGTTCCATTTTCACTAAACTGCACCATTTACCAAACAATTTAAGAAATCTTTCCACTGATTTATTTAAAATAAAATTAAAAGATCTCTTTACAGAAACAATATTACTTAGTTGACAAATTAAAAAAAAAAAAAATTAATTAAAACAAAATCCCATAACTTTCTGCACCTTCTTTCCACATAAGCATATTGAATGACTTTCTGTGAGATTTATTTTGTTATTTATATTTTTAGTATTTTCATGTATTTACTTTACTATTACTTATGTGTTCATATTTCAAATAATATGTTGTTATAATTAGTTAATTTGTGTTGTTAATTAGTGTATTTTGTGGTGCTGTTCAAGGTTTAATCATGTTTCTCCTGATCCATCCAGGCAAGAGCTGAGACCATTCCTATTTTTATCCAAGGAAGAGCATACCTCCTACCCACTCCTGACATAATCTAGATATATTATTTTTATTGATATATTTTTTACAAACACTTTTTTTTTATTAGTAGTGACAAATGCTATCAACATTTACCATCTTACCAGGGTCTTTAACATGTCTTAAACAGTAACATTAATTGAAACAAGTCTATGAAGCCCTTGCTGAACAATTTTAAAATTGATTATATTCTTAAATTTAAGGTGAGTCTGAGTTGGCATTTTCTCTAAATCAAGCTTCATCTGAAACTACTACTAGGAGTGCTAAATGGTGTTAGAGTTAGGTTTTAAAAGATGTTTATAATACTTGTATTTTCAAAGAATGACTTTAATTTAAATTGTATTTGTTCATTTATTATGTGTTTTTTTTTTGTGTTTGTATATTTCTATTTGCTAAAGTAAAACAGACATACTTGAGCACATTAAATATTAACAGATAAATACAAAAAAACATTTCAAATAGGATTTAGAATGTGTTTCATTCTAATATCATTTCTCAACTAATTATGTTATGGATAATAAATTTTAAAGTAAGTGGAACTTTTTCACCCACACTGATGTTCAGTTTTTATAACTGGCTAAATTTTTTAGCCAGTTATAGTTAAAGCACTAAAAACTTTTTGAATCCATTCCATGCATTATTTACGTTTTCCTAATTAAATAATTTTGTTTTAAAAATATTTGTACACTTAATAGATTTCACAGGTATTTTTTACAGTCAATAAATTTAACTTGTTTCAATGAATATTGATTTTTGCACATTAATTTGTGATTATTTATACCGGTGGTGGTGTTTCCTTTTTGAACCCTTTATGTATTTCTTTGGGCTTTGGTAAACTTACATTTTGGTAAGTCAGGGAATAACTTACATGGTATTGTTTATCTTATAACATAAAATAAAAAATATCCATGGATTATTATCCATTAATTTGTGTTAATTTGGCAAATTTAACACAATTTTTTAATTTTTTTACTTTCTAGTAAAGTTCTATTGTTGCGTTATAAATATATATATTAGAAAAAAAAATTATAGCTTTCTTTTAATTTTATCACAGAATTTTTGATAAGATTCATCATGAATCAATATCTGACTTATTGATGGCTAGAAAAAATATATTTAGTCAAACAATTTTATCTATTTCTTTTATGTTAGTTTTGTGGAAATATATTACTAATTTATAATGTAGTACTGTCTAATTATCTATTGCTGATTATATCAAGTTTTTAATAATAATAAGGTAGAAATACATTTCCATAGTTCCATAATGTACACTGTTTATAAACTCTTTGCAGCTTTCACTGCAATTATATCTTTAAATACAATGTAACTACACAACATTATATTTGTTCCACTTTATTTTTCTTGAAATTAATAAACCTACCTTATGTAAAAATAAGACTTCGGAAATGTTAACATATTTTAATCATAGTAATTCATTGAATAATGCAAAACTTTAAATAAATCTTATATTTCTATACTTGCAAAATGAGCAGATTCTTGGACAATAATATTTTTCTATTTTAAACATTACTTTTTTCACAAATTTAATGCTTATGATCTAAAATGTTAATGTAAATTTTATAACTTTCGATTTCTTACACAAATCAAACCAATGATTCAGTTAGTCATTCAATCACATAAAATTTAAATAGGTTTTATCCTATTGGAAAGTAATAAAGTTATTTATATTTTAAATCAGAAAATATTCATTTCTGTATATTTTAGAGTTCTAAAATTACACAGATAATAAAATTTTTAAAAAATATTCTCCATCACTGTTTACACAACAGTTTTTCTTGATGTAAAATTTCTTGGTTAGCTCTCCAAATTATATCAGGATTGTTTTGTATAACTTCAGCAGCAACGCAAATTCTAATCACTCTTTTCCTGCATCAACTTCATATACTAATTTTCATCTGACTACAGATAGCAGTTCTGTGGCACCCGATCCAATCTTAGGCATTCAATAAAATCTGAAGAGATAGAAATGAATGACTGTAAATAGATTTTAAAATACATAGTAAAGGTTCTGAGTTTGAATTATTTCAAATGAACGATAAAATCTTTCATGATATTCACAATATGCAGCTTCATAAACTTTCGTTATAAAATTAGTAAAGGAAAACTTTAATCCACACATTCTTCTTCATAATAAATTTGAAAAGTTTATTAGACTATAAAGTTCTGCACAATATTATATTCACTTTTGTAAACTTAACAAAATTATTAAAATACAATATGTAACACATAATTGTTGATCTTAAAATTGAATTGGCAGATAAAAAAAAATTCACAATTTAATTTTGCAAATGAAAGGGTTCATAATTTTTTAAATGTAATTCAATTTACTTTTGCAAATTAAACAAAATTTGTAATTCAGTTTAAAATTACAATAACTTTTTATTAGTCTAATTTGTTTTATATAAAATAAAATTTTCTTGAAATGTTATTATTTTTCATTTTACTCTACATAAATTTTTCTCTGAATTACATCTTCTACAAACTTTGCAATTGTTTGTTAACAATTTAACAACATTAATTTATGCCAAACATAAAAAGCGTTTGTTGAGTTTATAACAAATTTCTTCAACAACTCTGATGTATGTTCAGTTCTCAAAACTAAAAACACAATAATATGAATGTTTTAATAAAGCCCCATTTTATAAACTGAAAACAAGATGAGATTTTTGGCTAGGCGTAACTTGAAAACAATGTTTCTGGGCATATGTTTATATAAACTTTTTCCCTAATTTTTACCAATGAACAATATAACTTAATTATTTTCAATTTTTTTTTTCCATGAGTGCTGCATAATTTTATTTATTTTTATAGAAGTGTTTTAAAATAGATTAATATTTCATTATGTAATTATTATCTTATAAGTTTAAAAAATATTTTAACAACAAAGATGAAATGACGGCTTATAAATTAGACCCTTATAGGATATTGAATCCCAAGGCAAACTAATCTAGAAGCTAAATTTTAACTGAATGCATCATTATTGGTTATGTAATACAATATACTAGCAGGTGAATAATCTATTTTAGTAACCAATTGATTTTCATAAAATTTGACTGAGTAAAAAACTTACTTAATCTTTCTCCCATATTACTTTTAAAATTTTCAATATTTTTAATCATGTCTAGATATGATATAAATAGTAGCAGGGTATGAAAAAACTCATATATAAATTATATTCCTTCTGGAATGCATCTTAATAAAATAATTTCCATGTAAGAACTAAACACACAAATTAAAAATTAAATTTTAGTGATAATGTTGCCATTATAAAACCCTTTATAATAGCAAATGTTATAAAATATTTAATGCAGTAAATCTATAACTTAAAAATCTACTGAAGAATATTTTAAGATATGAGTGCCAAAATTCTAGACTTAGAAAATAAGTTACTTTTTATTACTATTAATAAATAAAACACAACTGCTTGGTCCCATGCAAAATATATATATAGTGGTTAAACTCATTATCGCAAAAGAAGCTGATTTTCAAAGTAGAGAGTTCTAAGGTCCGAGTTCTTGTAAAGGCAGTTAATTTTGTATAGATCTGAATACTAGACAGACAGTGGATACAGAGTCTTTTGATGGATGGGTTTCAGTTAACCACATGTCTCAAGAGTGGTCGACCTGAATTTGTTCCAGACTATATATTTACTGGTATATTTACATTTAAATTTTAAATTACATCTACATCAGGCCTGTAGTGGTAACTGAATTTGTTTATACACACAAATCCAGATCCGGCAACAGTGGAAAACCGGTTGGCGAAAACGTATATATATGTTTATATTTATATCATTTATGTACACAAATCACAATCCAATGGTTTCAGATACACAAAAATCTTGGAAAAATAAAATACATGAAATACGGCTTTCAAGAGTACCAGAAATCTTCATCTCGATTGGAAAAGATTACTACCGAGCGTAAGCTAGGGGTCTGGAATGAGAGGGATATATTTATTTTCTCTTTTTTGACCGCGTTTTTATAAAAAAAAAAAAAAAAAAAATAAATGCAGAAAAACGCGCTAGAGGCTAACTTCGAATGAAAAAACTACTTATTGACGTATGAAAATATATATATTATCGGTTATCTCCGAGGCGAAGTGGGAGCGTCTCGGCCTTTCATCCGAAGATCCCGCTTTCGAATCCCGGGGTAGGCATAGCATCTTTCATACGCCACAAAAATTCCATTTCCATATCAGACCTCAAGCATACGCTTCAAGCTTACGTGGTAATATCATCAAGCTCAAAAAACATTTGAAAATTTTCAAAATTTCTTGAGTTATGCTGTAATAATTCAATATCAAGCGATGATTACAAAAAGATTAAAAACATATCTTCATACCGTCAATGCTATTTATTAGTACGAAATTTCTTCACAAATATATGAGAAAAAGTTTACAACGTGAAAACGAAAACCCTCTCAAAAAAATAAACATAAAATCAGTCCATTTGGAAACGATTATGACTTGAAAGTACATAAAAAAATATACATACGGATTGAATGGTGAATATCTTGTTTTTACTGAAATCTGTTAAAAACTACGTTTCAGAATTCAGAATACAAAAAAGAAACAATAGTTATTCCCCATTTCGGTTTTTTTTAAATAATTAATTTCAGCTTCGCAAAAATATTAATACATTTAAAAGTAGTAATCCATTAAAAAAAGAAAGAAATATTCGTACATTTCACTGAATAACACCACAACCGACTATTATCGACAACATGTTTCACTTTTTTCTAAACAAAAACTAAAACCGGTTTTTTTATATAATATAAAGATCTTATTACAAAGTAAGGTTTCAAAGTTACTAAATAACTAAACCGATTTTTATGGAGAATAAAATAAAAGATATATCATATTAGCATTAAATAATGCTTTAAAAATAAAGAAAGTTCATTGAAATCGGTCAAGGAATAAAAGGCTAGTTGTAAACCAAACGAATAAAAAAGTAAAACATAAGGTAAATAAACAAATTAAAGAAGAATTCATTTCTTATAATTTTACATAAATAAAAGTAATATACGCAATACACAAAAATTTAAGGTCGATCGTGGCACAATTAAATGTTAACGTAAAGGCCGAACCCTGAGCTCAAAGTAAAAAAAGAAGACATCTTTAAAACACAAGTTACAAACGGATAGATGAAGAAGAACAATTAGTAAGTTTTCAAGTAAATATTCAGACATACACAATATTACAAAATTTACATACAATTTCTGCTTAAATATACATTTAAAATAAATTATGTTAACAAAATATGTATTAAGACTTTTCTTTAAATTTAATCGATGAAAAGTAGGTGATAAGTCGCACAAGTTCTACAACGAAAAATCTAGCTACAGCAAAAAATTCATTACACTGAAAGATTTTATAAACAATGGTTTCCACAAATCGCATCAAATTTATAATTATAAAAATTAAATAATTCAGAATTTAAACAGTTTTTATTTAATGGTAGGCTACATTTTTGATAAAAACATCTGATAACTAAAGTTTCAATAAATTTTATTTATTCCGATTAATTCATTAGGTCCAGAATCTTATATATATAAAGCTGCATGGGTCACTCACTGACTGACTGACTGACTGA
>JAAAKQ030489511.1:0-21535 GCA_010016005.3 Zanna intricata
TTAGAACTCTCGACTTCGAATTCAGCTGATTTGCGATGTCGCGTTAACCACTAGACCAACCCGGTGGGTTTGTCTGCTATCTTACGTGATGTTACTATTACGTTGATTCTGTATTTGTCGTACTTTTAGTGAAATGTATCCATTATTATTTTTACTATTTTCTGCTTTCTTTTATTATTACTGCTATAGTAGGAGATACTGATAACTATTGATTCCTTTCTATTTCAGAATACGTATATATATATATATGTTTGTGTGTGTGTGTGTGTGTACTCGCGCGTGCGCTTGCGTGTGCTTGTGTGTGTTTTTTTGTGTGTATGTATAAGGTTTAAAACGAAATGTATGCTGTTATTTATAACTATGTTAAATATTTTGCAAGTTTTAAAGGCTTAGCTAGATGATAAAGAATTTTAAATGCTAATTAGAGTAATACTTTTTAAGAAAACGCTTTTATTGCTTATCCATCATTCTAATTACCTTCTACATAATTTAGAAATAAACTGATGAGATTGCATTTTGCCGTGAAATCGCAGCATTCTTGATGTTCGTTGCTTGTGCAGTTTTTAATGGGGTTTAAAATTAATTATTAATCCTATGTATTTCTAAAGTGCAGATTTTTTTTTTAAACATTTATTTCTAGTTTTTATTCGATAATCCAGCTAACGTCTTGTTCTTATCCATTAATATCTAATTTTTTACTTAAAATTAAAATAAATATTCTCATGTTTTGAAAACGACTATTTTTTGCATAAAAAAAAGGTTCTAAATGAAAAAAAAAATCGTTGAGAACTGGGATTTTCTCTCCGCACAATTTAGTTTTTTTTATTTTTATTATTAACACTGTCGTTTATATACGCAATATATTTTATTTAGAAAATTATTTATTTCGTGTCCAAATTCGGGTAAAAAAAAAAAATGTATCAAGGCATTCTTTAAATACTTAATTCTTTTTAATTAGTAGAATAGTTATGATTGCTGTATAATTTTCATCTGGTAGAAAGAAGAATAAATTCAATTTTTATTTAATTGCTTCATCTAAAAGAGTAGGAGGTGAAATTTAATTAAAACTTAATATCTAAAATTAAGTGAAAAGATCTACAGTATTCGAATAAAATAAATTTCGTGTATAAAATATTTTATAGTTATACACTGTATATTTTGATATAACAGAATAAAGTTAGACGATTTGTATTTATGTGGAATGATAATAATAAAAAGAATCTTAATTAATGATTACAGTAGAAAGTTCGCTTTCGCGGTAAAACATTAAGTTAGTAAAAACTGACTTCTAAAATGACGTTTGTTGTGGTGCTGCGTTTAAATAAATTGTAAATGATTTAAAAAGTGATAAATAATTAACGCAGTTCGGATTATTTTGTATAGAAAGATTTAAGGTCGTTGACCTGTGTAAGACTGTCCTTTGTTTGGGCGTAAAAAAACTTGTATCTCATGGATGACTTGTACCGGAATGCAAATGTGAGAGTTGTTGCAGATAATACAGGTACTGGGTGGCATTCGGAGAAGGGGTAGCGGTTTGTACTGTACTTTATGAAAGTGTATAGCCTACATACTGGCCAGTATTAATACTAGTAAGTGAATTCACTTAGTAGAAATTAGTTACGTCGGTTTTATATTTATATATATTCCTTCTTCTTTTCATATTGCATTGTGAATTAGTTGCTAAACAAAACAGCAAATTTTATTATGTCTCTATTCCACTATAAGAGACTGACTGACTGTAATATCCTGCTGTGTCCTGCCTTAACGCCGTAGTTGTTATTTTAGTCTCAAGATTTGCAGCTTTCTCTCAAAGCTAGATCCGGTATTGAGAAGGTCGTTTGCCTCACATATCTTGCGAATAGATCGTATATTTAAACAATTAACACCTACTTCTACATTTGAAAAGGAATTAGTGTGTAGTGATCTATTATTAATTCTATTGTTGCGCGCGCGCGCACTCAACACACTCATACACTCTAAGAGGGGGAAATCCGAAATTTAATGTTTGTAAATTCCAATTAATGTTTGTCTTATTATTTGTTGTTAGTTTGCTGGTTTCTTCTTAATTGGTGTTGGATTAGATTCCCGGCAAGGGCCTGGTTTTTTCCAAAACATTGTGTAGAGACATTTCTAAATGTAGTATTAAAATAAAATGTAGAACAAAAATTATCCTATACAAATTTACAAAGTTTTAATCTATAATTGTTTTTCGTGAACAGTTTTTGTAATATGCTATTGCGTTTTTATCATTTTTATCATAATGTGATATTAAGTAATTAAATATAATTACTGGAACCAGGATTTTTATGTTATTTCGGTAAATTAATTCGAATAGTGCAATTCTAAAATTACAGTAATTTTTCTAACTGAAGTTTTCCTCGTGCGTATTAAAAAACAAAAAACCGTTGTAGTATGGCACTCAGGTAGATTTTGATGATATAAAATTATTAAATAGAAAAATAATTGCAGTAATAAACATCATGCATTTTTATCAGTGATATATATTTTTACATTATACGTGGTCTGTTAAGTATCGAAATTAATTATTACTAAAAAAAAAAAAAAAAAAAAAAAAAAAACATTTGTCTAGTATTATTATCTGAGAAGAAGGAATTTCTTTTAACACATGAAAGTACGTACTATCACATGTCGGGGAGTTATTGTCGTTGAGTAATTATTATTCGATCGGTCGATGCATTCTTGCGTAGATCTCATCCATTACTTTATTTACTGTATTTTATCCTTTTCATTTCATTGTGGACATGTTCGTTATAGGTGTTTCGTTGATTGTTTTATATAAAATGACAGTTTTGATTGAGTTGTGATAATTCATGAATTCTTTTCTATGTCTGATGTTTACATTTTTTTGATAAGTTTATATATATATAAACATATGTAGTAATCCGTTGTCAAATTTGTATACGTCATTTTGTGAATTTATTATTGTTATATTCCTGTATCTCATACCTTTTCAGTTTTTTTCACGTGAAATTAAATAATTGGACGATTATGCCGGCATAGTTTCTTACGTACGGGCAAATGAATAAATAAAAAGTCCATAGATTATTTTATATGTAAATTATCCTAATGCGTTGTTGTTTATATTTATATCTGTTTGACGCAATTCATTATTTGTCAATTGTGTGGCAGGCCAAAACCTATATTTATATTACTGTATAATTTAATGAATTTATAATGAAAACGGGTTTGAAGTAGTAGTTAAATGGTAATTCTAAGTTTCCATATTTATGCACTGCAAACAGTAATTACGTTGTATTTTAAAAGGTAGCTAGGTGATTGTTAGACAAGTGATTGAAAGAGAAATCCTTGAAGTTATAAAATTGATTTTATTTGGCCGAATCGCCTACTTTTTTTTATACCATTACTCACTTAAGTATTAATGATTCTTTAATGTATTCGATTCAGTGTTGAGTCTCTTCGAACGATATTCTCTTTTGTTCAGCTATGTCGACTTATTAATCGAACGATTTAACTGTTTTTTTTTTTATAAAGTAATTTCTGTATTATTTTGGTAGCGGCTATACATGGTATTAAAATAAATGTTGTCGTATTTTGTTTGCTTAAAAGTGGTCTGCATAAGTCTCTTAATTTAGTTACCGTTGATTTTTTTGTTGTTATTTCTTATAAACCAGTCTTTTCTCAGTATACTTAATCCTGTTGTTCCGTCCGGGTCAATATGAACCTATGAGTATTTTGTATTACATTACCACATCTATCCACTGCGGATGAGTGAGTGGGGATATGTAATTTTGTGTGAACCGATGATGGTTGGAACTTTGACATTTCTGTGCTTGCAAGTATTATATCATCATCATTAGTTACAAAACACTATTCAAATGAATTAAATTATTTATAAAAAAAAAAGAAATCAAGCATTTGGTGAAGTGAAAACAACGTAGCAACATCATAGTAGGATCTAAGGTATAATGTTAGCTTTAAGTTAAATTGAAGTGAATTAACAAATACTGCATGTAGGTTATATTTACCTACAGTTACCTACAATTATTAAATATAGTTATATTTACCCTAACAAGAGTGGTATCCGGAAAAAACTGAATATACAGCTACGGGTAGTTATAACTATCGTGCAGCAGTAAAAATCTTTCACGTTGCAGCTTGTTCGTTGTTCCCTTTGCCTCTCACCTTGCATTGCTCCATGTCTCCATGTCAGTCTTAGCACAGGGTGTAGCCTTAGCTCATAAAGAAAGATTTATTTTATTTATAACACTCATTTTAATATGTCGTCAGATGAAGAGGAAGGGAATAATAACACTGTGAACAGACATTTATTCGTCGTCATATTACCTGCAGAATACCCAATGATGTTGGAAATGCTAAAAGTGTCAAAAGTTATTAATGAAAAAAAGAAAACTTGGGATGAGAATGTATGTAACACATATCCCTAAGCTAGTGGATTGAAGTCTCCTCTGGCTAAATAAAAAAAAATGGTACAAAACATGAAGACCAAAACAAAAAAAAAACGGATTAAAAAACAACGGGAAACAACAAGATCAAACTTAAAGATTGGAAAAAATGTTTTTATTAATATTGGGTGAAACAGAAAATTCAGGTTTCACTGAAGTACCCTGAATATATCCCATATTTCCGTTGGCGTACCACAGTGAACCAAAGATAACAGCTTCGTTTTTAATAGCAGTAACAAACACAGCAACCCTCCATCATCTTCAATTTAACGTCTTTTTAAATTGTACAAAAGGCGAATACCTCATCTGTTAAGTCTTACGCGAGACCCAGTATGAAGAAGATGATGTTTACGAAAATAAAGAAACGAAACAACTCCTCAACTGCAGGAGGCTACAATTGCTTGTTGCAGCAATTTGAAAATCCAGGTAGAGAATGAATTGGAGAAAATAAGTAAAAACTCCACTGACAACGAAACAAAAACTGATATAACCTCAGAAGTTACCTTTATGCTATTTTAAAATAGAATCATAAATAGTTGCATTATATATTCTTTTGTCTTTCCTTTCAAAAAAATAATAGAAATATTGGCCCGTACAATTTGCGTGGTCTGGCTATGCACACATTTACTAGCTTAGCTGTTGTCACCATGCTGGCCTCGAATATAGCTAGGCCCTGTGCCTGTCGATGACATTGCATCAGGCCTGATAGTCGTAGTCGCAGCCCTAATCGACAGCTAGAAAATTGCCGCGGTACCAAGAACTAGGCCGAGATTACGATGTGATACCCAAAGGCCAACCAGTAAAGTAGCTGGTTGTTGCTGATATCAGAATAAAATTTTAATTTTGTTTATTTCTATTCTCATTATTTTGTAAAAACCGGTAATCGTGATTTTTATAAACGACTGTACTACAATTGAGGCTATACAGTATGAAACAATAATTTTAGATTCAACATGTATCATATAGTATTACAAGTGATAAAGTATACAAATAATAAAATATTAAATATTCTTTACAATGACAATATATATTAATTACATAAAATGTAACATATCCTACCATTTCTGTTCCCATTAAATTTTATTGCTTTGTTTTCATGTATCTCTGTCAACTTCTTCCTGGAATTTATTTTCCTCTCCACCTTCTTCCAAGTCCTCAAATTCAAATATTTCTTTTAAGATGTTTGGCGATATTGATAAGCACAGAACAGCTTATAATTAGTTTTGGTACCGTTTCTAATGGTACTCCCACGCAATTATCAAGGAAGACCTCTGTTTGAGCTGATCAAATGGAGGCTGTAATGTCTCTTCCCCTTTAACGTGTCTGCTGTTAAATCGATGTTCGATGACGTCTTTTGGTGTCTGGATTGGCGTGACCAGCCGTACGGAGATATACCCACAGCTGGAGTCGCCTAGAAAACAAGCAGTGGCGATGTATCGAGAGATATGTCCTGAATACCACTCTTCCATATTCTTGCACAGAACTTTTAAATTTTTCTTCTACATCACACATCGCTTGAATATTTACACTGGAATAACCCTTGGATATATATATTCGTTCTCGAAATCGATGGTTCTTTTTATTTTTATGTGGGTGAAATCTAATGCACCAACAGTTTGTCGCAGAACAGAATGCATTTTTCATATAACTTTTCATTATTGATTTATTATGCTGTTCTGGGAAAATGAATCCAATTATAAATTTTTTCAAGAATAAGACCCATAACATTGTTGATACTATTACACACTGTTGATTTCGATCTACTCCAAAATCTTCTGCCACTCAATTTTGAAATCCAGAATCAGCAGTATAAGGTAAAATATATTTTTAATTTGATTTCTTGGGACTAGTACTTTTCCCTGAGTTTCATCATTACCATTTTACTCGTGACTCATACGTTATATTAATTGATTTATATGTTTCGTTTAAAACTATCAGTCGTGCATGCTTTTAAAAACTAAAAATCGAAACGTGATATGTTTCTTGATAGACAATCAGTTAATTATACAGAATAGAATATTAAAAATTAGGTAACCAGTAATGATTTCATTAATAGTTTCCATTAACGGTATGACGGCTATTCTTGTACCAATTACCGCTAAACTAAATTAAATTATTTTAACTAAACGCGAAATGCGAATTCACAATATTCATTGCTCAGTAAAATCTAGACTCCCAGTATAAAACAAAATAGTCACTATAGAAATTAATAAATGACCGGTAAACTCGAAAAATGCTAAGTAAAATACTAAATTTAATTTCTTTTATTAAACACCGGTAACAAATACTAAACGCTCAATAAAAATGTTCAACTTTTAGTAGAAAAAAAAACGTTCGTGAAAGAAAAAATTTAACTCTGAATATTTAATACTCGATATTTTACTCTCTCTTTCTTTTTTCTGTTTAACCTCCGGAACCCCCGTAAGGTATTACTTCACAGGATGCATGAGGATGATATGTATAAACGTAAGTGAAGTGTAGTCTTTTACAGTCTCAGGGCGATCATTCCTGAGGTCTGTAATTGAAACCCAATCACCAAAAATCACCGGTATCCACGATCTGGTATTGAAATTCTTTTATTGAAATTTAAACTTCAGAATTTTCAGAATTTGACTTCGAAATTAGCTGATTTGCGCTGACGAGTTCACCAATACACCACTTCCGGTGGGTTTGACATTTCACCCGATTGGATTTAAATATTTCACTTAATTTTCTTCAGATCCGTATTCTTGTAATGAAAGCTTCGTATATTTTCTTTATTCACAACTTCTAGCGCTCAACCCTTGTTCGGGAACTCTTTTCCTTTTATCCACTACAATTTTTCTGTTTTCTTCCGCCTTTTATTCCCTGCAATTTCTCTGTAGTCGCTTTCCCTTCCATCACTCTCGTAAATAGGTATTTCGTTCATTATGGCTTATAACAGTTTTAATCATTGTTACTATATAAATATTTTTGTTGCGGTGAGAGAAAAAAATTGTAGATGCGTAACAAATCTTGGGTGCGTAAAGCTACGCGACCAATGTTCCGACCGGTTGGAGCAAAAATTCCTTTTCACAGATAACATTTTATTTTAAACAATCGTTTCTATTTAACTAAAATACAATAACCTTTTTTACTAAGCGTATTCAATTTAATACTATGCGCTGTTTACTGTTGAGTATTAAAATACTCAACATTTAATTGCTACCCTGTTGTAACTATCTCTTTTTAATAAATCATGTTTAATTTATAGTATTTTAACTAAGTTGTTTATTATCTATCATAAATTTGAATGTATCTGAACGTTTTGTAAAAAATAATTTATTTTTTTTTTAATAAAGAAATTTCAGAAAACAACATGTGCGTATGTACTGCAGTTAAACGTCAATAAACTTTTAACGAGACGGTACAACAGTACTATTGTGGTAAAATATTATTATATCTTAATTTCAATATCTCTTGTGAAAGTGGAATTCAGAAACATCTATAGTAATAAAAATATTCCCTACTCGTTTTAAATTTGTTTTTTCCTCATCAAATAATTTTTTTACTATATATTAATATTATTGTTTAATTTGATAAAATGTTTTATATCTCTGAATAGCTGTTTTATGGTATAATTATTTTAAAAACTTTCTTTAAACATTCCTGTCGATTTTCAGGTAAAGGTACCTTTCAGTATGTTTACTGAACAAATCATTTTATGTATAAAAATAAATCGCTTATTTTTTGTTCGTTAATAACAATAATAATGCATTTTGTGTTATGTATGTTAGTTATTAATCGTATACATTGGTTAATTTACCGCTTTAAAATAAATGTATTTATAATTTTACTTGCCAGATATGTGCTCTGAAACTAGTTTTTTTGCAATATCGATTATAAATTTTGTTAAGCTGATAGCGAATATTAAGAAGAACTTTCTAGGGCGACAAATCCGGGAAATAATTGAAAAATTACCCCCCCCAAAAAAAAAAAAAAAAAAAAAAAAAATAACACTGTCCCAGTTATTGTGAAACGTAGGCAGGGTAAGAAACTCTTCCTGGTTATTTACCGTCGCAGCGTGACAGCAATCTATCAAAACAGACATTCCAAACTGACTCTACTAATCTATTAATATAAATACAAAAACATACATAGCTATTGATAATAATGAATGCTTAAACGCATACAGCGTTAACCATAAAGTATTAAAAAAATTAGATTTCACTGTAAATCGTAGATTTTGTGTAATAAGTCCCAAGACTTTTAAAGGAGGTGGTAGTATTGATGTAACATAAGGATACGAAGTGATAGCATCGACAGGTGTGTGTGTGTGTACGCGCGCGCGCGCGTGTTTCTGTTCGTTTGTTGTACTATTTTTAAACTAACGGCTGCAAAAACGGGGGTTCTTT
Organism: Zanna intricata; assembly: GCA_010016005.3. Lineage (NCBI taxonomy): Eukaryota > Metazoa > Arthropoda > Insecta > Hemiptera > Fulgoridae > Zanna > Zanna intricata. Next base: position 8,819 of record JAAAKQ030489511.1, read on the forward strand.
CTACAGGAAGGAGACAACTTGGCTGGCGGCGGGATGGCATAGCAAAATTATGGTGGTGAGAAGTTGGATTGGTTGTCAGATTTTTATTTTTATTAGTATTTTTTATTTATCAAGGTTATTTTAAAGTTTCTTTAATTCTTTTTTATTTATCTTTTACAACCTTTAAATGTTAGTTAATTTGATTTACTTTATTTATTTATTTTTAATTATTAAAATCTCGATTTAACAGACTATAATAGAACGTTCGTCAATGAAATTGAATATCCATTTAAGTGAAAAAATAATCTATGAATAAAAATAAGTTTCCTAGTGTTCGTTAACAGATGTGTTCATTATTATTTTCAGATTTTATAAATGTACATCCCATCTTTTATTGTATGTATTCTTTTAAATATTATTTAATTTTTTTTTCGTATTTTAAGCAGAATATCCAAAATAATTGATTCGATTAAATAATACTTATTAGCTGTTTCATTTCAAAACTGAAAGATATTTTGTATCTTTCAGATATGACCATAACTGCTGAATATTTGAACCGAAGAAAGAGTCAGATTAAATATCATGTGCGGATGGAGATGGAGTCTGAAACGGTTGTTACATTTCTATAAAGTCCCAAAAATTGAATATATCTTTTCGTTTTGAGATAAATCTTAAGTAAAGTTAAGTAAAGGACCTTATTTTGGTTAATATTAATCAAGAAATCCGTAACCAGATAGTTTCATATTTTTAAATGTTATTCATCATTTAGTTTTAAATGTATTATTTAAACCTAAATAACTTAACTTTTATAATTTTATTAAAGAAGACACGCTTTGTTGACTTCGTTACGTATTCAGTGTCATAAATTAAATTTCAAAGCAAAGTTATATGAGCAGAGCAGATTTTATTCTAATTAAAAATTTATTATTACGCGATAACGTCCCACAAAATAGAAACAACGATACCAAATTCCTTATACGCAGACAACTTAATAGCCTAATAGTAACTTATATAGCTGTTAGGAAACATTATTATATTATGAATTAAATCACCACGGAAGATTACAGAAAAGCTTGTAAATGGGAATTTGGTGATGGAGTTTTGTAGGGTATGAAAAATGGTTTGTCTTATTGGAATTCGAACCTGGGACTTCGGTGTAAGGCCGAGACTCGTATCACTCCCCCACGGAAATATTTTATTCTATACATTTATTTTATTCAAAATATGTCATACTAATTATCAGGACTACTCAGGAAATCCACGGGTTTAGCCTTCAGTTATTATTACGTTAAAAAATTCAGTTGTTTATGTTTTTTTTTTCAAAGGAGACAAACTAATGCATAAACTGTACATTTATTTTTATTTTTACAGTTATTTGGTTTATTAATTCGTTTCTGTTAGTTTTATGAAAGGCGATAATGAAATTAGCGGCATTGGATGCATCCAACAGTATTTAAAAATAAAAAAAATTTTAACTGTATTCTTCCAGTTTGTCATTATTAATGAATGGTAATTGTAGGGAACATGAATGAATGAATGAATGAATTAATGATGAATAATGAATAAAAAAGACGATGGATGATGTATTTTTAATGTATTGTATTGGAAGTTGTTAAATGCATTCAGTTATATTGAATGCAGCTAAAAAGAATGGAATTTATTATTATATTTTAACAGTTTACTTTACCTTAAATAGATAGCAGTAATTGATTGTATGTGTGCGAGCAGTGCGGTGGTATTTGTGTGTTCGGGTCGCCTACTTTCTAAATTATTCCGACAATCAGACGGCGGACAGACAGACAGACAGACAAAGATTCCTCTCACTTCTATCTTTCCTACTGTAATTATAGACAATATCTATTTCTAATACATTTTTCTTTACAATTGATAAATTATATGTTACTTTTCTTTATATGTTGCATAAATTTTACTGTGTAAATGTATAGTTATATTATTTCGCTACAAGTTTGTTACAACTGTAGTAGAGTTTGAACAGATAACTTTGAAACGTCACGATTATTTTCAGCTTTCAATCGACTCTGTTGCTGAAACTATCCCTTTCCTTTCTCCTTCTTCATTTTTATTCTTATTCATTATCCGATTCCCTTTATTAGACCGTTATTGTTTCCTTTCTTCCTCTTATTGTTTCTGGCGAATGTATATATATATATACATACTCACACACACGACTATAAAATGTATTGTACGTTGAATAACTAATATAATATTATTTACTACGGTATGTTGCGTTGAACAAATGGTGTGCTTAGTTTTATACCTTTCATTCATTCTTCTGTTTTTATTCTTTGCATACGTACATACGTAAATACATTCTCCTTTTAGTTCAGGCTTTGCTATGTGGAGCGAATATTTTATATCCTTTTCTACTTATACATATTGTATCTATTGTATATTGTGTTTATGAATGTATGCATATATATTTTTCTCTTGTTTTTAACTATAATACAATACAATAATTTATGCGGCATAGGCTATTTACTGTAGAAAGTTTCTGTAATATACATTGTACGTATGTAATTCTTGATTTTTTTTTTTTTTTTTTTAGCTACTTTTACAGAAACTCAAATTAATTGCTCTCTTGTATTTTCTTTCTATATACATTTTTTTTTTTTTAATGAATGGTTTTTAAATTTGTTTCTTTTGTGTTATCCTTCATAATCATAGATGTTTGTATTTTTATATAAATTTTTTTATTTTTTTTTACTTTCAAAGAAATATCTGTTATTATTCTAATAATAATAATAATAATAATAATATCTTATCTTATAGGCACAATATCATAAGAAAAATTACTCTTTCGGAAATTTTCAAGAAAGTTGATATTACCTAACAATAGTATATTTTTTATATAGTATTATTTTTTTTCTTTTTATTTCCTAATTATTATTGTTGTGTATTTATTTATTATTAAATCTAAGATAATTCTTTTTTAATATTTATTTGTTTTTTGAATCGCTAATATTTTTATAATTAGTATTTTTAATAAAATTATTGAAAATTTCATGTTTAGTAAGTCATTTTTGGGGGGGTAGAGCTGTTACTTTGTTGTAAATTCTTACACATTTATTATATGATTTTTAGATGTACAGTAAATTACCATCTATTGAATTGATTATTGTTATTATAAAGTATTATTCTTTACAATTTGATTGGAAAGTTGATGACGTTAACAACTATTACAAACGATTGTTACGTTAACTCTGGGTTCTATACTAACGATGTTTCGTGATATATATAATTTAGGGATTATTTATTAATTCGCTTTTAGTTATCGGGGAGCATCTAATTATTTTATATTTCTAATTACTTTTCAGTTAGATTTATCCTTTATTATTGGCCGAAGTGAAAGAATACTCTAGTTAATTTATGTATATCACTAGTACTAATTTGAAATAGAATTTTTTGTCATTTCTTTTAGTAAACTTTGACAGTAATTAGCATCAGTACTAAATACATTCAGCATACTAAGTTTACTTACAGTGTTCAGAAATTTAATATCTTCTCGCCATATTCTGGTTCCTGGCCCTAAAGATTAGATCGGTTTCACTTTTGGTTACGTGTAGGCTAATCATAAAAATAGTGATTGAAAATAAATTTATTCAATTTGATGAAAATAAATGTTTTATTTATTTCACTTTTAAATATAAGTATGTAATCGTATATATTTGTAAGTAGTTTATCACTCAGCAGATAGTTTCTTTTCTATACTGTTAAGTTATTTTTCTTAAAAAAAAAAAAAAAAAAAAAAGGTTCTATGGGTTACAAACTTGGTATTTGTTAAGAAAAAGAAATATATGGCCCACTTACGGTATAAGTCAAATATGTTAAGTGGATGATGATTATATTAAATCCCAGTTAAATTTAAAGTGGAGTTCAAGTATGTTTATAATTATAATTTTTTTGTATCAGTATTTTGTGAAAATTATGTACTTTTTAAATAAAATCGATCCATCGAATTTACACCAACGATCCATCATTATTCTAACATATCCATAACAGTGAGTGTATAATCGTTGGAGATTTACTGAAAATATTAAACACAGATTTACTACATTATTTCGATGTGTTGTTAATCACTTTAAATTAAATAATGGTCCTTAATACAATATAAGATTACTGGTTATCGATAATTAATAATTTTACTCCACTGATTATGACATTTGCTTTTTAACTACTGTTTTTAATATAAATCTTACAAAATAAATAACAGTACTATTATTACGTAGCTTACATTCGATCGTACTTTTTTTTTTTTTGTTATCAATTTAATTATTAATTTTGTGGAAAGCTAATAGAAAAGGATTATTAAAGGTTTATTATTATTTTTTTATTTTTAAACTATAAACTTTAAACAAAGAAGAGCGGAAAAAATGTTATATATTTCTTTATCAAATCATCAATTTGGTGAAATTTCAATTCAGTTTAGTGAATTTTAAATTGTCTATCACGTTAATTATGTTTTTAAATTATCGCCTAATTATACGTAAACTCAGCCTTGCATTGAATATTTCTCTGAAAGATTGATCCTTGGACTATGAATCTAGTAATGTTTTTTTTTATTTCCCAATCAGATAAATGTCGTGAATGAAATGCTAAGTATCCGGTTAAGTTACCACAATCAACGTCCTTTTGCTATGTGATGTCTTTAGTTGAAATATCTTTCTCTAGAAAAATCTTTCCGTATAACACATTTTTTTCATCAGTGTAGATTAAATCTCTGAATAATAAATGTACTTGAAATTAATTCTGGATTTTTTTTTTTTTATAAAGAAAAGAGATTAAATCTCTGAATGATAGATGTACTTGCAATTAATTCTGAATGCAGGTAAACAACGACGCGTATAATGATGAGATTAGATGTATTAACATTTGCTGCTGATGCCACCATTGCATTAATTCAGTTCTGTGAACCATAGCCAGATCTGAACCTAGCCTTAATATATTCGTATTCTCTGTGCATACTTGGATGGAACGGTATTCCGTAATATTATATTCTATTGAAAGGCTCTTGTTCGCAAAAGTTGTGTATTTCTCTTTGTTGAACACAGGATTGGATTATGTTATCGGTGTACCTTGTATGAGGTGAAAAGCTACTGAACTAGTTTTTATAACCAAAATGTAGTAGTTTATATATATATATATATATATATATATATATATATATATACATAAATCAACAAAAGTTCCAATTGGTCGCAAAATAGAAAATTTTTATGCATTTTTAACTCGACTAAAAGTAAAAATTTGAAACACCATATGAGTGAGTGTACATGTCATTATAAAGCAACAGTAACGACAATTGTGTCATGTCGAATGTGACTGTCCTACATGCAACTGTGTAGTAGTAATTATTTCGTGGTGTTTCGGGAATTAACTTTCGGTTATTCATCGCAAAGCATAAAAGAGATGCCGCTTAATGATAAGATCGTAATTAATTTTAAATATATGCTATTTTACTGTTTTATTTATATCAGCAGTTTTTCTTATGTAATTTCATTAATTATCTAATAAACATATGTTTAATTGATTAAAAAAATGAGGATTGTAATGTTGGGTGATGTAATTTCTTTTGTTTTTGTATTATTTTTTTCATTTCTTTTTGATTATGTAATTTAGTTAATGTTAAGTAACAAAGTAAAGTTCACAGCTGTATATTCTTATCTTCAATATTAATTTACGGTGCAGTTGTGTATGTCTAAATTGAAGGGTTTTTATTTTTATTACTGTTTTTAGTAATGTAATTTTACACTGTTAATTAGATATATATACGTTCTGATTTTACATGTTCTGATTTTTCTACACGTTGAAAAATTACATGTATGTGATGTAATACATTAAAAAATGTACAAATTTTTATTTGTAATTTAACAATATTATTATTATGAATTACATTTTAAAGAAATTTGTTTTAGCGGTTACAAAAAGTATCGAATAACTTTTTTATACAATTTTTCCTCTCGTATGGCTTCCTCTTAAGGCTTCATGTTTTGTGATTCAAGCCTTGTGTTTCTGAACTTTTAGTTGTCGGTGTATCGAAACAACTGAAAATAATTTACTATGAATTAGCAATGTGTGTTTAAAAGGAGGAAATCATAGTTAAATGATTTCATGAGAAAAAACATCCTGAGGAAAGTTGATCTTCCTATTTCAGTAATTTTTCAGAATGTTTCGTTTCTTTTATTGGTAGTATCATTAGAAATTTAATAATTTTATGGTTACAACTGTTTGATGTGTATTTTTTTTTTATTTATTTATTTTTTTAATTTTTTTATTTGAAACCCTAACACAAATTAATTATCTTGTTATTTTCAAGCTAAGACGTTATTATGTAATAGCTTATTTAATAATCAGTAAGATGGTTGAATTAATCATTTTGCGATATGTATTCCCCAATACGGTGCCCGTTGTGTACTGACTGGGCTGTCTTGATATAAAAATCAGACTTCGATTTAAAATCCGGTTCTGACGGAAGTTTCACTATTTTTGAATATACTTTTTTCTTGATTTGATTTTTTTCTCCCAAATAAAATTGTAAAAAGGTTCTTTATAGTAATTTACTACATATTAAAAACAGAACAATATAATTTTATTTTTAATGACGGCCCTTCTTGTCTTAAGTGGCGTTCAAAATTCTGTAAACAAACAGCTGTGAATATATTTTCTGCAGGATAGAATATGTGTGAATACAAATATATAGTTGAACACCGAAGTGTTGGTGATAAAATTTTTTTACGTGAACAATTTTTTTTTTATTGCTGCGAAATTCTCTATATAATAATCCCATCGAAAATTCTTGATTTACTTTTTATATTCTTCGCAATTAGAGTGTGACCTCAGAACTTTCTGTTTTCGAAAAAATGTGTATCTATCTTATTTGCGACTTTCAAAAATATATGGAGTGTTAAGTGATATTTATGAATTAGGTTAACTGCGTGTTAAAAATGTAACAAAAAAAAATTTTAATATTTGCAGTTAGACGATCCGAAAAATAAGAAATAAATTCCATTATTTATTTTTTTCATTGTGAAAAAGTTTGTTCTCTTTTATTCTAACAACAGTAATGGTCTGGACGTTCAACTAGAAAACTATAAAGAGTAGGCATTTTTCCAAAGGAACTTTTCTAAGCCTTGAGATTTTTTCCCCTTCTCCCCATGGGTCGGACCTACAGCTAAGAAATGCTCAACCCAGGGGAGTGTTTCTGCCTCAAATGGGGCCTCCCCGCCCCAGATTTATGACCCCACTGGGTCTTTTTCTTTCGTGTTTTTTTCTGTTTAGTCTCCGGAGCTACCGTAAGGTGTTACTTCAGAGGATGAATGAGGATGATATGTATGAATGTAAATGAAGTGTAATCTTATACAATCTCAGGTCGACCGCTGCTGAGAAGTGTGGTTAATTGAAACCCAACCACCAAAAACACCGGTCCACGATCTAGTATTCAAATCCGTATAAAAGTAACTACCTTTACTAGGATTTGAACCTTAGAATTCTCAATTTGAAATCAGCTGATTTGCGATGTCGCGTTAACCACTAGACCAGCCCGGTGGGTCGACCCCTCCGGGTCTGGATCTTGTTTGCCTCACCCCCTCTAACCCCCGGAGGCGGAGAGGTCGGGTCCGGCTATGCCGTCTCTAACATTCGCCCCCAACGCCCGGACATGGGTCTTTTGTTACCCCGTTGCCTATTCAAATGGGGGACTCCCATACAAGTATGAGAGCCTTCCCACCTGTTCGGGTCCTTCATCACCAGTTTTTTTTTGGGGAGGTAACCGTTACGCTGGGGTCAGGGAGTCCCCGTGCTTCATCATCGCCGTCCATCCACGCAAGCACGCACGCACAATGACTCCGCAGAAGGCTGTACCCTCCCCCCAGGCCAACCACAACGCATTAGTTGTCCCATTCCGTGTACTCTTCCTCTTTCATCTTTAGGAGTGTAGTCATCCACCGTCTTACACGCTTCCATCCATAAGGACCTTCTAACATCAATGAGAGGCACCTTCCGGGGATACCTCCTTCATTCCGAGTTCTGCCGTCACCACTCCCCAACGGGGACTCAAAAAAGATGTGATAGACTGTATTGATATCTCCACAGTACTGGCAGTTTCTCCATTCTTTTCTCTTGAATCTGTTTAAACTCATTGAATGCCCCGTGGCCAGAGAGGAATTGGGAGAGGTGATAATCCTCCTCCACGTGGTTCCTCCCCAGCCTGGGACCCAGTCTTGGAATCAGTCTTCGTCCATTCTATCACCCCTACCCCGTCCCGTACTTGTTACCATTCCTCCAATAGTTTGGTAGCAGCGTCCCCCTTTGGTAATCCCTCCCATATGCGAGTCCTTTTTCTCGCGACTAAATGGATGAGGGGGGTATTCAAGAGTATTCCCGCCGCCAACGTAGATGTAGTCCTAAAACCGTTTATTATTCGCAGACAAGCTCGCCTCTGGACGGCGTGGAGTTGTCTGACATTTTCCCTTTGTCCAACGAATGCATCCACGCCGGTATCGCATAGAGCATAATAGCAGTAGTTCCAGCTAACATGAGTCTTCTTTGTGATGCTCTAGGGCCTCCCTGCGACGTCATTATACGGCTCAGCTTACTGATCACCCTTTCACCTTCTCTACAATGTAACTTAGGTGGTAACTGAAAAGGCCGGATCTCTCTAGCCACACCCCCAGGTACTTAGCTTGTTGCTGGGATACAGTTCTGATGTCCTCTACCCAGATTCTTATAGGTCGTATCCTACGACGTCCCACCATTGCGATGACCTGAGTTTTTTTGGGTTCCAACATCAGAACTCTCTCTCGCAACCAATTTCTGATGTTGCGGACGGTAAGGTTCATGTCACGGTTCACCTCCACTTTAGTGTGCCCCTTGATAAGTACCGTCAAGACATCCGCGTACGCTACCAGTTTAACCCTTTCTGGTACTCTTATTCTGAGGAGTCCGTCGAATACTATGTTCCAAAGGAGGGGTACTTCAGGGGTCATCCCTGAGTCAAAGTAGGATAATCAGGAATGACCCCTGAGGTACCCCTCCCCCGATTCGGTAGGTCAGCTTCCCTTTCTCCGAGATATAAAAACTCATTCACGACCGTTCTCAGGTAGAGATTCACATCTCTTCTACGTAGCTCTTCGTTGATTACTTCAATATATTTATGTACACCTATAATACTAGTGTACTACGTATATCTATATTTATAATACAAATTGCAAAATGATTACTTGCTGTATGAAATACCTGAATTTTGATCTTCCATATATATTTTTTTTTGTACACGACGACTGATTCTTCAATTAGATTATAATCCTACATGCCGCTGTCTTTTGCTGCTTAATAAAAATTTTTCCTTATAAGTTCTTTCATATTTATCACTTTAATTTTATTAAAATTTTGTTTCCTATATTTTAATTCTGCATATCTTGTGTTTAACTTTATCAAATGATTTTATTTAGCGCATGAAGCTAAAAAAAGTTAATGATTGGTTTCTTTAGAATTTTTTTTTACATTCGAATTAAGAATTTAGGGTTTTCTTTATTTTTCAACTTAAGCCATCTGTATGCATATTTCCATTTTATTTCTTAACAGCCTTAAGTGTGGAGCTTTTAAAAGTTAACACGAAGAAAAAAAATAATGAGGAGATTCTTCTTACATCTTAAGTTTCTTTACACAAAACAACACGTTTTCGCGTATCTTCATCCTCAGTTTATCTTGTCAGATGTTAAAAAATGAAATTAGTAAAACGACGTAAAAATGAATAAAAATATGTTTGTCAGTAGCAAAAGGTTGTATCCTATAAATATAATAAATTTCCATTGTATTATTTTGTATTTTTATAAGTTCTTTGTATGTTAGTTAATTATATTTTCTGATTATAATTTCCTTATTATTTACTTTTAAAATAGCCATATTATTTTTTTATTATATCTTATTTTGCTATTGCCTTATATTTCTTAATTATTTACACAGGTGTATTAACTTTATTTTTGTTTGCTATTTAAGTATTGATAAATTTTACGCTCGGGCACACACACATACATACATACATATTATCATTTTATTCAAAATCAAATTCTCTAGGGTTTTGTTTAAAATTTTTTTTGTGTGAATTACCTATGTAACAAAATTATTATACGTAAGATAAGATAGTTGTTTTTAAGATCTCAATCCTTGTCTTATACGCCAGGTTTCTAGAAAACTACTAATAATACAATTCTGGGATCTATTCAATTTTTCCAGATTTAGTATAAAAACACAAATTTTATTACTTAATTTGGCTCCCAAGAATTACAGTCTGGTTTAGGCAGGTTTAAAGTCTGGTTGGCGCAGAAATCAGGGCGAAATCTTTCGCCAGCCGAAACTCGCTAACGAAGCGATTCCGAGTCTATGTTTATACGAACTTTCTTTTTTATTTTCAGCATTAGAACATATTGTGAACGTTTGTTACATTCTTGGTGAATCATCTTTAATAACAAGTAATTTATTCTTCAATCAATTCATGAATTCTTCAATATTCGCCATACAGAAATCAACAGTCCATTCGCTAGCTAATTTTAAATATTTTCCTCTCTTTTACTTTTTTCTCTTGATTTCTTTAACCGTCTTACAGTTTATGTTGGAACATTTTATTTTATTAATTAATTTACTTCATATTAAATAATATATATTAAATTTATGTTTTAATTCGTTGATGAGCCGTGCAGATCCTACCATTCCGTCCTTTGTCATAATACGCCCCATTATTTTTATAATAAAAGATGTCATAAAACAAATTATGACCGAAGATTTTAGAAATAAAAATGAGTTTGTGGCGAAGTAAAAAATTGAGTGAAAGGTTTATCGCGCTGATGATTTCACGGTCCAAAAGGCGTGTTTTAAATTTTGGAACTTTTACAAATGCTGCCTGTTCACCGAAAAGATAAAAAAAATTATTCCTCCTATGTTTTATGATTTTTAAAGAATTTGAATCGTCTTAATATGTGATAATGTTTAGGTGCACCTCTAAGCAGTTTTAGGCTATTTTTCACGTTCAGAGTTTTTAGTGGTACTATATTCCAGAATAAAGTGGTTATAGTTTTTTTTTAACCCCCGGAACCACCGTTAAGGTGTATCTTCAGAGGATGAGATGAATGAATTGTAGCGTGTGTGAAAAATGCCATGCCTGACCGGGATTCGAGCCCGGAACCTCCGGATGAAAGGCCGAGACGCTACCACTTGCGTCACGGAGGTCGGCGTGGTCATAGTTACTGCCACAGTTTTTAATATTTTAAGCTATATTATTCAGTGTCGTTGGTATTCAGATAGTGAATTAATTAGGTGCGGACTCGGATAAGGAGGAGGTGTGAGTCACCAACGAGTTCACCGACAACTCTGTTTGAGTGAATCATGCGGTTCGTGACACTCACGCGTTCAAGTAGTGCATCATATTATAAGGATGATGTTCGTTTATTTAATAATTCCCCTTCTTCATTTAAAATTTTTATTGTAGTATTTTATGTATAGATATTAAAATGGCACTCAATCTATTTAGTTACTCATATAAAATGTAAAATATATACCGACCGGATTTGGTATATGACACGTCATAAAACTAAAGTTTTATGTAATATTACAATCATCGCATAAAATTCATTGTTTCACGGAATAATGGAAACAGGTCTGTTAAAGTATTATGTCCTATTAGTTCTTAAAATGTTTGATTACTTTAATCCGGATAATTTACTTGTAATATATTCATTTGTTTTTATGTTCTGCGATAACTTGAATAAATATGAACGGAATGAGATTACTCTCATGCGTTATTCATGCGATACGTTACATGAATCACCATTTAGCATAAACATTCGATTACCTTTTTTTTGTTCCGGCATATAAAATGTAAAGAATCGTTTTGCTCGGTGTCAAAATCAAAATAACCCATTATTATATAAAAATACATCACGACGAAGTATGTATTGAATAAATTCTTATGTACTTGTTACCGACAAGATCAGTTATTTAATAGTAAAACCCGTTATTCAATGACAGTCGTAATTTTTAAAATGTTTTGTTTACGGTATGAATATGTAGTTTATATTTATCCTTTGGTAACATTATTTTTCAGGTCTGTATTTAAAGATCATTATACCGCATGTAAATTGTATTGCACATTTCATGTCGTTTTTCCGCGTGCTGTACTCTACTGTAATGTAACTCGAGGTCGCTGTTACGTTTCAAAATATGTTAAATGAAAGAGGATTTAGGTTTTTAAGTTAAACTTTAACGTTACTCGATCAATAATGTTAAATTTTTTTCAGAACATGAACTTTGATATTCGAATAATTGTTATATCGTGATTTATGTGATATTGATTGATTCTTCCTTCAATTTTACTTTTTTCATGTTTATAAGTTCAAGAGATGGTGTATTTCTTCCAGTTCAGTAATCATTTTACATTTTATTATTGAATTGAAACCCAATCACCAAAGAACACCGGTATCCACGATCTAGTATTATTATAATCTAACCAAACTTAACCTACGCTCGCTAACTTTGACTAGCGAGCGAAGCAAGGGTTGGTTAAATTTGGATATATATATATATATATATATGTATACAGTATATATAATTTCTGGGCAAATACCTCCAAATATCATATAATTATAACATGAGCCGGCCTCCGTGGCGCGAGTAGTAGCGTCTCGGCCTTTCATCCGGAGGTCCCGGGTTCGAATCCCGGTCAGGCAT